>JAHHUM010002216.1:62262-85782 GCA_036173005.1 Crenichthys baileyi
GAATTCAAATACATTTTTATGACAAACCTGCTGCCTTTGATTAAACTTTACAATTTTCAAAAAAGCTTTGCCAGATTTTCAATGTGATCTATGTGGGGGGTAGAGACGGCGACCGGAGCAGCGGTGCATGAGTCTGTAAGCCCTGTGTTTTACGTGCTGCAAAGTTATTAAAAAGAACCCCTAATCTTGTCAACAACTCAGTGTTTTGATGCTGTTCCTTCATGGTCAACTCAGCAACGTATGAGTGAGGGAGTTAACCCCGAGGAAAACTAGTAACTTCGGCCCTGGAGAAAGCGTCTCCCCTGTGTCACCAGACTACGGTCAGAGGACAGAAACAGGAAAGGTTAACAACTGCATGGAAGTAGAAATCTCCTAAAAAAATTCCAAAATGACAGAAAATACAATTTTAGAAAACTGAAAATCAGATATTTAGGGAGAAAGGAACGAGAGACAGGAAGTGAACAAAGATACCTGAAGTATGAGTATGAGTAATGCTTTATCTTTGCTGAGATATGAGCGTTACGACTCAGTACACACTGAGCTCATTCTGGGGGGGAACAACAAGCAAACAATGTTTTCTGAGGAAATTTATTTCATAATTAATTGATTGGATCTTTATCCTGAGAAATATCTATCAATAAATCTCACCACATCCTTCGAGCCAAAACTAGATCCTAACCTAAAAAAATCTCTTTACAGGGATGTAAGAAACACAGGAAAGACCAAAATGTCTTTACTTTACCTCCAGTGGTCCAACACCCAAGCTTGCCCTCAATACAACAGCACAGTGACTGCACAAACAGCACAAACAAATTATATAACACAACAGCATGTATGTAGTGTCAACACAAACTCCCCTATATTTTCCTTCATTCTCATGTTTATATGAGCAGCCAGCCAACCTTGCATGGGTTCATGCTTCACAGGTGAAATGTAAATCTACATACAAACAACTCAACTCAATGCACACAAGCAGGTAAGCATGAAAACATGTCCCCACTCAACATGATTCATCCAGCTGAGCAAATGTGCTCATTGAATACAAAACACACAAACATATATATGCAAAAAACAAACTGTTGTTTAGTTGTTCACATTTATTCCCACTTCTCTCCTTTTTTACTTTGCAGAAATAAATCTACAGATCCATGCATTTAAAAACAGCTCTTCATCCCTGCAGTACCGTTAATGTTGCTTGTGCATCATAAATAGTGTTAAGCCCTTCAACACCATGCTTGTTGACGTCGTTGATGTGGGCTGTTGGGTTAAATGGGTTTTTGGGCAAAACTTCAATTGAAGAGATTCAGGAGTCATCATCCACTTCCACATCCAAGAGCAGCACTCCAGCACTTAGCGTTAGCAGCATTGAAAACATAAAATATATAATTATGCTTCTGACCATGAGTGTAAGATTTACTGTTTCATGTATTAGTCCAAACTAGCAGGAACAGGAGGCAGCTGTTGGATCTGATTATAGCTCTATACTCTTGGGATGAAGGTTGTCTTCAGGCTGAAACACATGAAGTGGCCATTTTCCTGTTTGCTTGGGCTTTTTTGGGGCTTTTCCTACTGGGAAAAGGATTGACAGCTACCAACGTCTAGCGGGAGAAGGTTAGTAAAGTTTCTAAATTGAATTACAGGTGACTCATGAACTAAGTGGCTGAAAAAGTGGTCAGTGTGTCCCATTTATCCCACTTTTATAAAGACCTTGGTAAATAATATGCAGATCACTGCCAGCTCTTCCAGGAATTATTCCGTATTTAGAATTTTTGGGATTAAACAGATTATCTCCTCACTATCACCACTGGGGATTATGGTTTATCTCAAACATAGAGAGGCAGCACAGTAGAGACATTTGAGCAGATAAACTTCTTTTCAGGATTCTTTCAGAATACATCTGATGCATTTTCCAATTGAGTATTATCTAAATAATGGTTTAATATCAAAAAGCTTCTTTGCTCTCCTTATCACAACAACAAACCTTGGTCTGCTGCAAAACTAAGAAGATTGCAGGGATGCTTTCAGTTTTGCCCTGGACAGCAGAAACACACGTTTCATTAATGTCTTCCGGATCTACTTTTAAAATCAATCTCACAAAGTGGATTCATTTTCTGACAAAATGAGGCATAAACAAGTTAGATGGTTCCTCGGGAGGAATCACATCTCAGTTACTTTAATACATGATCTTGTCCTTTCTGCAAAGAGCAGCACAGCCCCCACAATTCCTGCAGATGAAGTCAGAGTCTCTTTATCTGTCCTGCCCTTGCTCCAATCTATTAGCAGCCAGAATTGTCAAGTCATGTATTTAAATTGCAGCAAAAATCCTCTGTCGCTGTTTGTTTTGAGTGATAACAGGGAATATTTTGTCAGAGGAGAGATTGGGCACAATTTTTTTACGTTTGAAGAAAGGCAAGAGTTGCTCAAAGAAGCACTTGCTACAACCATGGTATGCAGGAACCATCTCTGAACACAATGAACGTTGAAGATGATGGGCTATAGCAGCAGAGGACCATGTCAGGTGTCTCTCCTGTCAGCTAAGAAAAGGACATTGAGGCTGGAATGAAAGACCGGCTCACTGAGATTGTACGGCAGATTGGAAAAATGTTAATTGTCTTGATTTCAGCAGCAACATTCAAATCAAATCATCATGAAATCATGAATCCATCCTGCCTTGTACCAAGTGTTCAGGCTGGTGGTGGTTTGGAAAATATTTTTCACTTGGGTGCCTTAGTACTAACTGATTAAATGCCACAGCCTACCTGAGTATTCTTGTTGACCATGCCCATCCCTTTATGACTGATGTTTTCCCATCTTCTGCTGGCTACTTCCATCAGGATGCTCCAACATTTCCCAAAAATCTAATTATATAAAACTGGTTTCTGAGACAATGAGTTCTTTGTACTCCGGTGGCCTCCACAGTCACCAGCTCGCAATCCAATAGAGCCGTTTCGTATGTGCTGAAAAGGGAGAATCATATCATGGATGTGCAGCCGACAAACTGTGGACCAACACTGGAATTTCTTCAAGAGCGTGTTGAATCTATTTCATGAAGAAAGAAGGAAGTTATGAAGGCAACAAGGGGTCCAACCTGCACCACTTTATTAGGTGCAAAGGGCAACTAATAAAGTGGCCACTGAGTGTATCTTCTGCTAGATTTGAAGCTTTGGTTTATATATGTAAAGCAACCCAAACTGCTTACCAGTCTGTGTTCCTGAAGGACTGTGTGAGGAGTAATTTTTATTAAGTAACATTTTCTCTTTAATAATACCAAAAATACAATATAACAATAACAAAAAAAAAAAACAACATGTCTTAAAAAGTACAGTTGCATATTTAAAAGCCATTTGAGAACAGTTAGAGCACCTGTGCCTTGTGGAACTAGCTGCCTTTAAATTGATTTGATATAAACAGGCCAAAACAACATGTAGTGTAGAGGCTTTGCAGCCTCGTCATTAATAATTTCCTCAGAAACATTACTTTTCTCCCACCTTTACCTTCACCTCTCTTTCTATCTTATCTTCCTCATGTTTCTGCCTTGTTACTTTTTGACATCTGCTCCCTGGGAAGTCCTTTTGTCAGCCTCAACACCTTGGCCTGTCAACAGTCTGACACCAAACACAGACACACACCCTCACACTCCACCAGGTTCAGTGAACACAGCGCTTCTGCTGCCAGAAATAGATGTAAAAAAGTAAAAAAGGCCAACAGAAAGTATTGCTCACTAAATGCTTCCGACAGGATTTTTAATTTAGTGTAATGAAGAAGTTTTTGTCCTTGTGGCTTTATTGTTCGTTTGTGACTGCAAAGTTTGTGAATGACTGAGCGACAGCTTGATTAGATTAGTTGGGATCTCATTGCATTACTTAATGGACAAAACCTCTCCCTACATCTTTATCTCCAATCTCTTTCCTTCCCATGCTGCTCTGGCGCCAGTTCTACTTTTTGATTTGCAGCCATCAGACACGTTGTGCTTGTGAGGTAATAAGAAACAGCAAACACTATTTTTCAAACAGGGCATCTGAGGGAGCTGGTAAACCCAACGAGTAATTTCCTTGAGTAAAGGCTGATTTATGTGCCTGCTTCACATTTCTTTATTCTTCTTCTGTTGAAACCTGGGCTGGAAAAAGATTTAAGAGCATTACTTCAAAAACAATGCAGCACACATGTTTGGTTGACTGTCTTGATGAAGTGAATAATGAACAGGATTGGAAAAAATGATCAGCAAAACTGCAACAATGTCAGCAGCTAATAGATATAAGCTGCAGTCGTGGTAAAAAGAAAATACACCCTTTATCAGTTCAAGGGGTTTTATCTGCATTATTAAAAATTATTATTAAAAATAATGATGTCATTCTTAAGGTAAAAATATTATTTAAATATAATGTGAAGTGAAGCCAAAATAGGAAAATTTCCTTTGAAATACTAAAAACACTGTTGTTGTTTTTTAGAGGGAAAGCAGCTGCTAATTAAAGGCACTTGACTAACTGATCATCAGCAAGTGTGGCCACCTCTAGTAAAAACAAAGGTTTGTTTGTCTGGGGGATATAGGCATTTATTAACACAATGCCAGGGTGGAAACGATATCAGCAATGGCTCAAGAGAAACAATTGCTGCTACCCATCGATCTGAGAAGGGTTAAAGGGCCATTTCCAAACAATCTGAAGTTTGTTATTTTCCAGTGAGAAAGATGGTTTAAGTGGAAAACATTCATTGTTCCAAGGAAAAGGGTGCCCCACCAAATTCACCCCAGCATCAAATCTTGCAATCCTCAATGAAACTGGGTTCATGACAGTGTAATTAGAAAAAGATAAATAACACAGTGCAATAACAAGTATGACTTTTTTAACAGGAGAAAACAACATGGCAGCACAACTTATGTCTGCAAAGTTGTATTAAAATCAACTGCAGATGGGACAAAGGTAGGGATGTTTGGCCACAGCACCACACTGGGCAAAAAAACAGGATATTAGAACAAACCTCTTGTCAACTTTCAGCATACTGGAGGAGGGGTACTGATTTGGACTCATTCCCATGAACACCTTTGTATATCAAAGTTTTCTAGAGTCAAATATGAGTCCATCTGTCCAAGTGAGACATTAACTGCAGTAAATCTACACCAGAATGGATGAAAAAAAATAAATAAAAAATCAAGCTGTTGCGGTGGTCCAGTCAAAGTCCTTGTGTTAACCTAAGAGACAGGCTGTGATGAGACATCAAAAAAGATCTGTGCAAAAACTGTCAGCACACCAGACTAAATTAAATCTAAGCTGTAAAGAAGAGTGGGCCAAATGTCACACAGTAACTGACATGATGATAAAGGTGCCTCTAAAAGCAATGGAATCTTGGGGTGTACTTTCTTTTTACCATGAGTGATACATCACAGAAAATCAGAAATGGACTCTGTGGTTGGACCAGAATACCATCAAGTGTAAAATGTGGGCAAAGGCATGTCTTCCATAGAGATATATACATATGCACACCAGGCAACCTACAGGACTATTAACAACATCTAGTTTAAACAGACAACATATTACTAGTGCCAAGAACCAAGATTATCTACCTTCCCACACAGTATGCAATGACTAAACTAAAGGACTAATGGAAACAACAGCTTAAGAATAGTGATCAATAGAACATCTATGTACTTTAAACTGAAATATAAAGAACACAGGAGTAGATGTTGTTCACATTAATAATCTGCCACGAGGAGACACACATTACATTGTTTTTTTCCTCAGATTCGACTCCCAACTCATTTGTGTTATCTGTAGTTACAGCTGCCATGCTGGAAAGTTTCCTTCTCATCGTTTAAGTTATTTCCAGTAGCTCCAGGTGAATTGATTAAAAAAACAACCTTTTCTCTTGTAAGACTCCTGTGATACACTGTGGGACTGAATTCCTGGGTGAGACTATACTTTCTTTCTCATGCTATTAACATGTGTTCCTCTGTGGGGAGCAAAGCATTCACACAGAAAGATACCCATTTACAGGTGAATCTCAATAAATTAGGCTTAAAAATGTAATTTCTGTTGTTCAGTTGAAAAAGTGAAACACAGGCAGGCTTATTACAGTGATACATTCTGCTGACTTTGATGATTATGACTTACAGCCAATGAAAATCAAAATTGTGTTCTTAGACAATTAAAGTATTTCACAAGATCAATATATAAAGATATTTAATGCTGACATATTCTATTATTGCCTACATAGCCATGGGTAAGACTACCTACTGTTCACAGACAGCTGTATCCAAGCATTTTATTGGAAAGTTGAGTGAAAGAAAAAAGTGTAGGCAAGTCCAGTTGAAGAATTTGGAGAGACTGACTAGGCTGGGACTGCAGCTACCACACAGATGCATCCTGCACATCTACTACAGTTTTCATGTTCCTTGTCATGTTAAGGAGAAAATGGACTGCTCTGTTGCTCAGTGGTCCAAAATGCTCTTTTCAGGTGAAAATAAATTGTGCATTGCATTTGGAAATCAAGGTCTCAGAGTCTGTAAGAACAACTGAAAGACACAGAATCCATGTTGCATAAAGTTTTCTACCGTCATTGATGAGCTGAAGGCCACTATTGAAACAACCTGGGTTTCCTCAAATCCTCAGCAGAGCCACAGGCTGATCGCCTCCAATGCTACGCAGCACTGATGCAGTAATTAATACAAAGAAAGCCTTGACCAAGTATTGAGTGCATATACTGTACAGTACAGGAACATACATTCTAGTAGACTGACATTTCTGTATTAAAAATCCTTTTTATTAGTCTAATGTAATGAGTTGAATTTTGGATTTTCAGTAGCTATAAACCATAATCATCAAAATGAACAGAAATAAACAAAATACATCACACACATGTGTGTGATGACTCTACAAATGAGTTTCACTTTACAAGTGAAATACTGAAATAAATTAAGTGTTTGATGATATTCTAATTTATTAAGATGCAACTATACATCCGGAGTTCCAAGTACTTCCGAGTACAAATGGAACGCAGCATAAAAACGGACCACACCTGAAGAAGGTTAGTAAGGCGAACACAGTCTCAGTTTTAGGTCGAGTTTGTCTGTCTTGTCATGGTCTGAACATGTCTGATCTGGCGTCTGCTACAGCAGCTGGGTCTCTGCACAGTTCTTCTTCTCTGATTGAAAGCAACACAAAGGGAAGCCAGCAAAAAGACGGAGATAAAAGGCTCTTGGGGGGGGGGATATTGCCTCTCTTATTGATATCATGGAACCATAATGAGGAGCCGTAAAACTCAGACACTCTGTCACCCACATACGCACTCTTGATAAGTAGTCTCCAGCTGTGCTGAGTAATAAAGTTGCACCTTGGATGTGCGTGGGAAGGCAGAGATGGATAGTTTAGAGGAAATAATTTGAGAAGAAGAGAAAGATAAAACATGCGGACACAGGAGGTGTAGAGAAGGTAAGAGAGGAAGAAGCAGCAAATAAGGAAGAGGCAGAGACTAAAACATGGAGGAAGAGAGCAGAGAAAAGCAAAACAGGAAGTAGAGCCGACAAAACTTTGCAGTTAACTTAAAGTTATCACAGATTGAGGTTTAATCCAGTGTCTATGTCTTATGGAACAAGAACACATAAAAATAAGTGAAATTTGCATTGTTCACACATGCTTAAAACTCAGGAGCGTCTGCCACAAGATATTAAACACACATAATTTCAATTTAGTTTAGTTTATTTATATAGCTCCGTTTCACAACAAATTTTGAGGGACTTTACAAGGCAATAAAGTCCCGAAATATAGAATAGAACAGAAATATCCTTTATTGTCTCACAGTGGGGAAATTCTGGTGTACCGGCAGCAAAGTGAAAGGCAAATAAAGCATGCAGATTCACACAAAGGTACAAAATCTAAAAACAAATAAGAATAAGAATAAGAATAAGAATAAGAATAAGAATAAGAATAAGAATAAGAATAAGAATAAGAATAAGAATAAGAATAAGAGACTGTATAATAAAATAACAAAACACAGCATAAGTAAAAAAATACTGTACATTTATTAGAAACAGCATACTCAGATTAAAAGAAATGTGCAACGGAGTTGTGTGATTTTAAAATTTAGAACATGTGCATGTATGTCTGAAAACAAAAAAACAACACCTGAATGAAAAAACTGTGCAAATGACAGCAGGCATGTAAACACATTGAGTCTATTGGGAGCTGTGATGGTTATAAAGTCTAACACTGATGGGAAGAAGGACCTGCGAAAACGCTCCTTTGTGCACCTAGGATGCAGCAGTCTGTCTGCAACAAAACATAGGGTGGGAGACAACATCTTCCAACAGGAATGGGTTTTTTTTGCCTCCCAGTTCTGCCTCCCACCACCTGCACTGGGTCGACGGAGCCTCCTAGGACAGAGCTGGCCTTCCTAATAGGCTTATCCAACCACTTCCTCTCAGCAGTGGATAAGCTGCTGCTCTGACAGACAGCACAACAGAAGGCTGATGCCACCACAGAGTCAAAAAAGGTCTTAATAGCGCCCCCCGCACTCCAAAAGATCTCAGCCTCTTTAGCAGATAAATATACAATCAAACCAAGATCAAAGTAATCATAATGACAGATTCAAATTTCAAATACACACGTTCCAATCCAGTCCTATAGTTATAGTGCTGTGCAGTCAAATTCACTTTATATGCCAATAGGTGCATAGTTACCTATCTAAGGAAGCATAGTTGATTGCATCTCATCATTGATATTGCAGCAATCCCTCCTCCTGATGAAACGTGCAGTGACAGTGAAAATTTTTTTTATGTCGAGTAATTAGCATTTATAGCACAAGTATTTTGCTAAATATTTTTTGTCTTCTTTTAAATCTGTAGTAAAACTCCTAATGGTGTTGTAGGTTGTATTAATGTAAGAAACTATAAAATGAAACCCAATAACAAATTTTTAAGCATTTTTGTAAAATTTTTTTTTTATTTTTTGAAAATATGTGATTAAAAAACTCATTTTTTGCCTTCGAAATTATAAAAATTGGAATACCTTTGGCAGTTTTTTGTTATTTTTTCTGGCACGTCTGCTCTACCCGTCCCCTGGCTGCAAACCAGATGAGATGCCCTGGTGACTGCTACGGGCAGTGCAACCCGGGTGGCATTCCAAGCACCTGTGTCTTCCTATTAAAATTTTGACTCTAAAAGCAGACGGTGCCAGATTTTTTTAAAAAACCATCGTGTGAGTAGATATCCACCCTTTCCCTTTTCCCGACTGATCGTTTTTTTTGACCTTCCCCTTGCCTCTTGGATTTTTTGCCTCTGCCTGCCCCTTGTCGGACTGTTTGGATTTTTTTTTGACCCCTTTTTCCTGCATCTGATTTATGCCTCTGCCTCCCCCCTTGCCTAACGTCTCTTGTTCCGATCATTGACCCTGTTTCTGCCCCCTGGATTTTTGAATAAGCCTAGCCCTTGGATTATTCAGCCAAAAGTCACCTGTCTCTCTCACCCCTTTGGGGGAAAAGATCCCTGCCTTCTACCCCCACTGAGGTTTCCCCTCGGGTTTTTCAAGTTTAACCCAAGACAAGAACAGTTTTTTTAAGCTGTGTGGAGTTTAAACCTGAGTGACATTTTCCTGTGGCTGAAAAAATTTTTTAATCTTTCAGTTCGGGTTTTGGCTGAATTTTTGGGCCCGCCTTTTTCTAATTCGTAATAGAAAAATTGGCCAAAAATGGACCCATCGCCGGACAGCAGTGCTGTGATGAGACCCTTTCCGGGTGGGTTCCGGCATGGAGGAAAAAATTTTCCCAAACATTACGTTCTGGCAATCCTGTCTCCCCAAGCCGCCCCCGTCACAAATTAACCCCCCCAAGTGACACAGACAACAGCAGATATAAGGGAGCCATGCCTATCTCCGCCTGAGATGTGCAGGGGGAAACCCACCAGTGTCAAGCTTTCCCCTAACTCAGTGTGAGATTCATTTTGAGCTTCAGCAGTCATCCTTTCCCACTGAGCGCTCCAAGGGGGCTTTTGTTATATCTCTGCTGGCAGGAAGGCGATGCAGTGGGGGACTGCTGAATGGCATAAAAAGGTCTGCATCTTGTAACTTCTATGAAACTTTTCAGGAAACTCTTTCGGTTTTTAACCCTTTCTTCCAAGTCGTGAAGCCGCAAGAGGCTTACTGTCCCTCAAACAGGGTGATCAGCCTGTCTCGTCCTATATAATTGACTTTCATTTGCTGGCCGCAGATAGCCGTTGGAATGAGGCAGCACAAATGGATGCATTTATGCAAGGACTGAACGCAGACATCAAGGATGAGTTAGCGACCCGTGACTACCCCTCCTCCCTGAAACAACTCGAGGACCTGGCCGCCCGCATTAATATTCGGCTGGCAGAGAGAAGGAGGGAGAAGCGACATGAGGTGGGTCGTCCCTCATTTCAGGGTCTGGCACACCTGCGTGAAAGAAGGACCCGGTCACCTCTCACTGAGGAAAACGATGATTGTGAGCCCATGCAGTTGGGCAGAACCAAGATTACCCCTGAGGGAAAGATCGTCGGAGGAAGTTAAAAGCTCTTTTTTTTGTGGAAAGAAAGGACATTTAGCACTCAGATGTCCATTAAAAGGACAGGCTCAGCAGAGGGAAGGGAGGTCTCTACTGAGCCGAAGCCAGCTAACGCCTCCCCCCCGTTTTTTTTTTTCCTGCTTGTTTTAAAACCCTCTTCCATGTCTCTCCAGGGGGCCGGTTTTGATTCAGGGAGACACTGAATTCATGGACGAAAAACTT
Organism: Crenichthys baileyi; assembly: GCA_036173005.1. Taxonomy (NCBI): domain Eukaryota; kingdom Metazoa; phylum Chordata; class Actinopteri; order Cyprinodontiformes; family Goodeidae; genus Crenichthys; species Crenichthys baileyi. The sequence goes on from JAHHUM010002216.1 coordinate 72,994, forward strand.
CGCAAAATAAGAACAGCATTAAAAACTCATTCCGTCAGCTGACACACGAAACGTGCTAGCATTGGATGGTCACAGCATGAAAAATTTCCCCAAACCTCAGGACGGGGGAGTTTTACCTTAACAGTTGGAGGAAAATCATCAAGAAAAAGTACTTTCATGATCATTTTTTCACCTGAACTTCCCCTGTAGTCTTAGGGGCCTCCTGGTTGCAGAAACACAACCCCCCAATTTGACTGGAAAAAGAAAAAAATTTCGGGTTTGGGTTGAGTCATGTTCCGCTGCCTGCCTTTTTTTTTGCTGCATGGAGGTCAGCGTGGAGAATGGGGGTCGAGGAAACATACCCGGTTTTTATCCAAGGTACCGCAAGAAACCATGACTTAAAAGGAAGTGTTTAATAAGATCAAGGCCATAGCTCTGCCACCCACAGACCATATGATTGTGCTATTGACTTGCTTCCCTGGCACTTCACCCCCCCCAAAGGGGGGCTTTATTTTTGTTTGGGTCCAGAGCCGGGGCCATGAAGAAATTTTGATGAGGCAATTAAAGGCAGGACAAATTCAAACTTTTTCCCTCCCTGCAGGTGCTGGTTTTTTTTTTTTGGGAAGAAGGATGGTTCATTGAGCCCATGCATTGATTATAGAGGCCATAAATGAGATACATTTAAAAATAGATACCCCTTACCACTCATGAAACAGTTTTTTTGATTAGATCCAGGGACCAAGATATTTTCTAAGCTGGATCTAAGGAATGCTTATCATTGGTCCGAATCAGAGAAGGGGATGAGTGGAAGAGGGTTTTTTAAAAGCCTACGGGCCATATGAATAAAAGGGTCATGCCATTTGGACTTACTAACGCTCCTGCATTTTTCAGTCATTGGTCAATGACGTTCTAAGAGACATGGTGGGGTAATTCGTGTTTGTCTCCCTTGATAAAATATTAATCTATTCTCAAGATCTGGATACCCACAGGAAAATGTCAGAGCTTTTCTCCCTGTGTCTTCTGCAAAACCTTTTGTTTCGTAAACGAGAAATGTGAGTTTCACACCACTACTACATCCTTTTTTGGGGGCTTCATCATTTCCCCAGGTCAAGTGATTGTCGATCCCCTAAAGTAGGGACTGTCTTCGAATGGCCTGTCCCCACTGATCGTAAGCAGTTTCGGAGATTTCTGGGTTTCGCAAACTTCTATAGGGGGTTTTATTAGAAATTACAGCCTGGTTGCTACTCCCCTGAACGCTCTTTACCTCTTCCAAGACAAGATTTGTATGGAATAAGGATGCAGAAAAGGCCTTCAACAGGTTAAAGGAACTCTTCACGTCAGCTCCAGTGCTACGGTCTCCAAACCAGAAAGACAGTTTATCGTGGAGGTGGATTCCTAAACACTGGGGTTGGAGCCGTGTTAAGCCAGAGAGGTGAGGATGATCGTGTTCACCCATGTGCCTTTTCTCAAGGACTCTTCACAGGCTGAAGGGGGAAATTACGACGTGGAGACAGAGAGTTGCTGGCCGTAATTTGGCATTGACAGAGTGGAGCACATTGGCTGGAGGGAACTAAGAAGCCGTTTATGGTTGTGGACTGGAACCATAAGAATTTGGAGTACCTGAAATCAGCTAAAGGCTGAACCCCAGGCAGGCAAAGGGGGGGCTCTGTTTTTTGGTTTTTTAATTTTCCCCCTGTCTTACAGGCCAGAGAGTAAAAATGGCAAACCTGAGCCCTATCCCGGATTCATGAGCCAGCAGAATCTCAGTCTGCAGGTGAAGAGGATTTTTATCCTTCCTGGGGCCGTCACGTTGTCTGTGTGCCGAGTTGAGGTGGAAAGGGAGTCCAGGAGGCCATCAGGGATCTGCCCCCAAACCCACCATCATTCCCCAAACCACCCCTTTTTGTTCCCTGAACGCCTTGTGCCAAAGGTACTGGAGTCTTGTCATTGCTCGCGTCTCTTTTGTCATCCTGGAATCAGCAGAACGATTCAGACTGTACAAGCTCGTTTTTGGTGCCCATCGCTTGTGAAGGATGTCAAAGACTATTTTTCTGCATGCAAACCAATGTTGTAAACCAAAATTTCTCATCGCCCCCCGGGGGGGGTTGTTGCACCCCCTTGCCCATTTCCCCTTTTTAGGGTCACACATTGCTATGGACTTTGTAACAGGTTTACCGATGTCAAATGGTCACTCTGTTCTACTGACGATAATTGCTAATTTTCTAAGATGGTTCATCTGGTGCCCCTGGAGAAGCCCGTCTGCAAGGAGGATGGGTGAGATATTGACCAGAGAAGTTTTTCAGGGCTCCATGGAATACCTACTGACATTGTTTCCGATAGAGGCCCCAGTTTGTGTCACGTTTTTGGAAGGAGTTTCTGTTCTTTGTTGGGAATTTCTGTTAGTCTCTCTTCAGGGTTTCATCCTCAATCTGATTGCCAAACTGAGAGACCAACCAAAAAAGGGAAACCCAAACTTTCGCATTTTATCTGAGTCAGACCCGACCAAGTGGTCACAAAATTTACCCTGGGTGAATACGCCATGAACTCTTGCAGTCAAGTGCCACTGGTTTGTCCCCTTTTCCATGTTTTGTTGGTTCCAGCCACCCATGTTTTCCGTACAGGAGAAAGAGGCTAATTTTGTTCCGTCTGCCCAAGAAAGGCCAGGAGGTCAATGATCAGAATGTCACTGGTTCAGTCAAGAACGGCCAACCGGAGATGGATCCCTGCCCCTAAGTAACAGGTGGGGCAGAAAGTTTGGCTTTTTTGCAAAAAACCTGCCGTTACGGATAGAGTCCGAAGTTGGCACCCCGATTTGTTGGACCTTTCCCCTCTCCCAAGATCATCAACCCTGTCTCTGTACGGCTGAGATGGCCGAATTCCATGAGGATTCACCCCACGTTCCACGTTTCTCAGGTCAAGCCCTTCGTGGAGCCCCGACCCTGTTTTCCCCCCCGGTTATTGAATCAGCCTAGCCCTTTTGGGTTTTTCAGCCAAAAGCACCTGTCTCTCTCACCTGCGCTTTTGGGAGATCCCTGCCTTCTACCCACTGAAGTTTCCCTCTGGGTTGCAAGTTTTAAAACCCCAAGACAAGAACAGTGATTCCTGGAAGCTGTGTGGAGTTAAACCTGAGTGACGTTTTCCTGTGGCTGAATAAACTTTTTAATCTTTCAAATGTTCTGGTCTGGCTGAATCTTGGGTCCGCCTTTTTCTAATTCGCAATAGTTTTAGTGTTTAGCATTTGGCAATACTGTTAACATTTTTAGGATCAACATTTAGGAACAACTCCAGCCCTTTTAGGATTGACATTTTACAATAACTAGCACTTTAAACTGTTCAATGTTAATGTTAGCACATTAACATTGAAAAATTTATTATTATTTGACATTAGTGGGCTTTCCGCATGGGTTTGTCGTGCTAGAATTAGGACATTAGCAATAACATTTAGTATTTTTAGCATAAGCACATAGCAAAAGCATTACCATTAGCACTTTTAGCATTAGCATTTAACCATAGCAATAACATCTTTAGCATTATTCTTCAGTTGTTACACTAGCATTTTCAGCATTGGACAGTAACATTGAAGAATAGGATTAGCATTTTTAAGGTTGAATTTATCAGTAGCATTAGCATTGAGCATCAGCATTTTGTCAAATGTCTTCAGAGTGTCTTTTTTTTGGAGGTTATTCGGAAATCTGATGTTTTAGGTTGTATTTGCATAAAAAAACACAATAGTATAACAAACGTTTTAGCCTATCTAGAGAGATTACAGTCATTAAATCTGATTTTGCGTAAGTACGTTAGAAACTGAGTACATTACTTCTCCTTGAGTTTACTGGTTTAGCACTGGCATCTGATGAAAGGACAGAAACAACAAGATGGAAAAATGTGTCTTTATGTCCAGTGTACTGTACAGCTGCACTACAGTCATACAGTCCATGCATGTCCTGGATGTTTATATCGCTGATGTCTAAAAGCACATGCACATTCAGTGTGTGCTTACATGTCCATACAGTTCTCAAGAAAATAAAACTAGCAGGAATAATCACATCTCATAAAGTCACTATGTCTGCATAGTTTACTCTAATCCTAATGAGTTACTTCTCTCTTGTGCTCCACCAAGAGTTATAAGAAAATGATGTAAGAGGATGGAAGAAAATGGTGAGAGAATAATAAATGTGATGACAAAGCTTCAGCAGCAGAAAGAAGAAAGGAAGCTGCTAATGATTAAATTATAGACAATGGGAAAAGTCACAGAAGAGGTGCGCTATAAAAAAGAAATTAAAATAGGAGGAGGGAAGAAAAAAGCAGTGAGGAAAAGGCGGTGGTAATCTAGGTGGGAAAAAGTCACAGTGATTATGCTTGATTATAAACGCTGCCTATATGAAGTTTACACAAAGTGAAAGTAGAGCAGACATCAACCGGCACACATCCATGCGATCAGCCTGCATATTGATGAAGCGACGGCAGCAAATTCTGCACAGTAGAATGAGACGACACACACACGCTAACACACTTTCATTTCTCCCCTGATCATCATCCGCCCTCACAGCTCCTTCCCTCTCACCATCTCTCCTTCTTCTACACATCAGATTCAATCAGTTTCATCTGCACGAACGACGCCTGAGAAATTCAGCCGCCGAGAAGAAAAATATGACACGTGACTGTTCACAGTGGGTGACACAGAGGGACGCGATCCGCAGATGTTGTTTCTGCTCCAATTTTGGAAAATACAATTCCTCTGATGTGATTATACTTTTCGGGAGGATAGAATAAAAGGAAATGTTGCTTGTCCGTGTGTCCTCATTGAAAATGTGGCATCCTCCCACGTCTCATTTTTTATCTCTGATGTTCATAAACTGACACTTGAAGGGGGTCCTATGTGGAAACAAGTAGAGCATCGACAATCATAAGAGAGAAATTGGATCATTGTGCTTCTTTTTGACTTTTTTATCTGTTGAAAAAATGCTCAATAAAAAAAAATCCTCAAAGTAACATAGGTCCAGTTTGAGGGATCAGGGGTGTGTATGAAGCACCTAAAGCAGTGGTCCTGAGCTCTGGTCTTCTGGTCCCCGCTGTCCATCATGTCTTAGATGTGTCTCTGCTCCAGCACACCTGATTCAAATGTAAGAACCACTCACCAAAGATGTTCTTAGTCAGGCTCATTCCTTTTCTGTAGGTTTTGACCAAACTCTCCTCCTTTATGGAAGACCTTACAGAACGTGAGACCTGTTTGGACTAGTTATTACAGTCATGGGTAAAATAAAGAAAGTACACCCTCTTTGACGCTAAGGGTTTTATTTGGCAGGACTTGATAAAAATACTCTGGTCTTGATCAGGTTTTAAAATTATAAAACAATTACCTATAGTGTGCGAAAACAGGCTCTACACTAGATTTGTTGATAAAATAGAGATGAAGCCGAAATAGAAAAGTTTGTGAAGAATTTTGTAAACTTTGAATTTAAAGAGGGTGTACTTTATTTTCACCATGAGTTAGATATAAATGGTAATAACATCCTATACCTAACACAAATATTTCTGCTAAAGCTTTTTCTGTGTCGTTTGCACCTCTAGTCAACATTAGAAATGTTTTCCAAAGTGGAAGTACAAAGCAAACAAAATCTTTGTGGTGTATCTGCTTGGTCTGGATATGTGAAGATGATTAAAAACAACGACTGAGACCCACTTCATGCAAACCCAGTATTGACTTCTGAGCTACAGATCAACGACAACGTGTTTGTTTTCCCCCAGTCGGTCCCACTTTGTATTTCTATTGAACATTTAATGCAGCAGAAGAACAACCATCCTAGCTGTCACTGATACTAGAGCTTACAAAAAAATTAGCTTTCATCTGCTGCATAACAGATAACAATTCACCTTGTTTATGCAAACATAAAATATGACTTGCAACAGATAAATATAAACAATGTAGATGTTTTATAAAAGAGACATGGCTCACTGACCTATGGGGTGGGGGAGGTATATTTTCTGCATGTCCAGAAAATATGTCTGTGTTCCACAACTTTTGACACTGAGGTCCTCTTCAGAGAAGAAAAATGTCTTTTTAAAGAAATATCTGGAGCGGTGTAGCGTAGCTGGGGCCTGAAATACACAGGGTCCAGTATCAGGAGGTCACAGAGAGCTGAGAAGCTGAAGGAGGAAAAAATGACGTCTTGGTGCTTCTAATTTTCCCTTCCACAGCTTCAACAGACAGAAAGTGGCCGGCCTGTTTATGTGTTTCTAAAAATGCTTTTCAAACATTATGGCTGCCTGCTCCAAGGCAGTTCTGCTATAAACACTAACCCTTTTAGCTGCCATAAATTATGTATGACAGACAGTTTTCTATTGAGTGGAGGATGCATGAAGAGTCAGACAAAATCTGAAAGCAAATCTCCGGGAACACTATGAAGACTAGCCAGTGTTAGGATACAGTGAGTCTAAATCAGTGACCAAAGCAGAGAATAACTGGGAAATTAAATTAATTTAATATATTCCCATTACAGACAAGACCTGCTTCAAGAATAAATCAAGGGACAACATTTCCTGATGAATAAGGAAAATATTATTACAGACAAATTGTGTGAAAAATTAAGAAATAAACAATCTTTCATTTCTTCCATATTCTCCTTTGTTCTCATGTATGTTTTAATTCTCATTGTGAATTTATGTGTTGGCAGAACATGGAGCTGCCGTGGACAAGCTAGCTATATGAAGGATGTCACAAGCACAGAGGCTAAAAGCGCCTCAAAAGCTTCGACTGGTTTACTTCAGACAGGTAGCATCTTAGATGTTGTTTATATCCTTACAGTACCCTCAGCGTCTTGAAGTATGTATAATTCAACAGTCTGTTTTCATGTTTCATCCCATGATGCTTCAGTTTAAAGTACAAACACAGCATTCAGGGTTTCAACGCATTCCGAATGTCTGTGTTCGCTGTCCTATTTGGCTTTTTAAAAACATGAACAGTGAAGCTCACTATAAATTTATGGCAGATTCTTCCAAGGTGGGCAAAATTTAAATAAGGAACCTGTAAAAACCAAACAATGACAGGAAGGAAGGATGGAAGAATGTAAGGAACAACATAAGAAAGAAAAGAAGGAAAAAGGGACAGAGGAAGGGGACAAGTTTGGATGGAGGACAGGAAACAAAGGGACAAGAAAGGAAGGACACAAGGAAATAAGTACACAAAGAAGGATGGATGAAAGACAGACAGGAATGATAGCAGTAAGCAAAGGAAGGAAATACACAGCAAAGAAAGTGAGGAAGGAAGGACACAAGAAAGAACATCATGAAGGAAGGACACAAGGGAGGATGGAAAATCTATAGTAGAGAATAAAGAAAGGAAGAGGGGAGATACAAGAAAAAAAAATGAGGAAGAAGGGACACAAAGAGATAAGGAAAGAAGATAGAAAGCAAGAACAAAACGAATGAAAAGGGAAGGAAGGACACACAAGGAAGAAAGTGAGAAAGGAATGACAAGACGAAGGACAGGTAATAAAATCTAAAAACAAGCACAAATATTTTTCCTTCTTCACTGTTTAAGAAAGCTCACACCGTTGGCATTGTCGGCTCTTGTGTGAAATGTTTGAACAGTAACTGGTTTTTAAATGCGAGTTTGTAATACCAGGAGCACAGAGAAGGGTTTTTATTGCATGAACAGAATCACAACCTCTCTGTAAAAAAAGGACATACTGAATGATGCAATGCAATAAATGACACCTCATGTTAACATCTCAAGGTGAAAATATTAAGCACCAGGTTCAACATCCTGCCTTCCCAACTACTGCCAGGTTGCCAAAGGTTTTCACTCATTCTTTTCTGCTCCAAGAAATAAATAAATCTGCCAACACTCCCCTTCTCTCTTCTCTGTCTTCTGTTTATCTCCACTCATCCCTCTGCTACCACCCAGGGTGCCACCAGTTGGCTAAGCAAATGTGTCCCACATCCTCTTTTTCTCTCCTCTTCTAGTTGTTTTCCTTCTTGCCCTCTGGCTGTTATTTGCTCCATTTTCCGTTTCTTCCCACCTGTACCTGCCCTTTCCTCTCCTTCATGTCTCTTCTCCCAGCAACCCATCCATCTCTCCCCACCGCTGACTTTTGTGTCTGTTCAGCTTTCTCCCTCCGATTCGTTGTCCTGCAGAGGTAGAAACCTATTCATCTTCCTCTGACTTCTCCTCAGTGCTCCTCCTGTGGCCCCTCAACTTATTGCTCTGTTTTTCCTCTGTCATGTACAACAAAGCCATTAGTGTGTTTATAACCTGGACATCATAAGAGCCTTTAAACAGCACCAAGGGAATTAAGAGTGTGGAAAGTGAATGGACTGCACTGAAAGTAAATGGAGTACAGTGGTACTGTCTGATGTGTCACTGTTAATGCAATTGATCCAACAGTTTCCCATCTGAACGTGTTAATAATTTAAAAGATGGATCATGGTTTTAATAAAACTTAGCAAGGGTACTAAGATAAAATGCTGCAGTTTGATGTTTGAGGATTTTAGGGTTTCACAAGATCTGCTCTTAAAACTTAAAGTTCAAGCTTGAAAAACAGATGCAGCTGCCCACATGGACAAGCCACATTAAATATGAAAATTGATGGTCAGACGAGACAAAGTTTGAGATGTCTGGCCACAATGAGAAGAAGAACATTTGTATGAGTGAAGGAGGGATATGAAACCTAACAACATTGTGCCAACTGTAAAGCATAACCCTAACCCTTTTTTCAGCCAGGGTACTGGTGCAATAATCTAGGAGGACTATCTCCAAATTCTTCAACTTTACCTCAAATAATCAGGTGGATGATTGAAACTTGGACACAATTAACAACCTGGTTCTAACATTAATCTTCTGGAATGCTTCTGTAAAAGCTACAACCTCAACATCAATGAACATCTGCTGATGATCAGGTCTCTGCAGGGAAACTGACCAGTTTACATTAACTCTACAATTTCTGCCAAAAAGAGTGATCAAATATCCAGCCAGAGTTATGCCAGAAGCTTGGTGATGTCTTGCTGAGGTGCAACTTAATGAGAGACTAACTTTGACCCTGTGTGGATCAGAGAAAATCCTCAGTAAATTTAATCTTGTGCACCCAGTTCTTCTTTTTAAAATTATTGATGTTTTATTTTTCCATCTTGGAAAAAAAAATTTTGCAAATAAATCAATAAAAGCTCAGAACTGTGCTTCATTGGCTTTTTCCAGGGGTGTCGAACTCCAGTCCCAAAGTTATGTTGTCCTGCATGTTTTAAAGTGTCTCTGCTCTTACGCAGCTGATTCAAAGGTCTGAATTATCTCCACAGCATGTTCTGCGAGTTCTGCAGAGGACTGCTACTGAAGCATTTATTTTGATTTAGATAAGCTGCAATGGAGAAACATAAAATTATTTGGTGTCTCCTTCTGACATGACTGACTAATTTACTTTACATAAATAACTAACTTTTGGATCTTATTTGCTTACTTTACATACATACTTTACTTACTCTCAGCCATTCCAGAATTATGCATTTCAGTAAAATGTATTAGTAGTATTAGGGTAGTTTTTTTTTAATTGTTTTAAGTTCAGTCAAATTTCCCAGCTTCATATTTCCTTTAGATGATCATTAAAACCAAAGACTGTGTATTTGCTGACCTTTTTTGGCACATTTCTAGAGAACAAACATGTTCCGGTAAAGATGTGTGCCGGAAAATTGGTGTTTTTGTTAAAAGTTGGGCTCAGGTAACCTTTTTAAAAGCACCGACCAAACATTGTTAAATGCCATTTTCTTTCTTGGAACTGCACAAGAGCCATACTCACCTGCGATGATAAATACACACGAGAAGGTCTGAGGGAACGAAGGAGGAAAGAGGAGGATGATAAAGTAAGGGTGGTGAAAAATGAAGGGCAAATTTTAACAACTGAAAAGAAGCTCAGAGAGTTTGGAAGAGGTGAGAGGGGACGGATGAATGAACAATAAAATAGAGAGAGGTAATATATCATCCTAGGAAATGATGAGGTAGATAGACAGGAAATGTGATGGGACAAATAGGAACGAAGAAGGTGGATGATGAATTGACCAGAGGAGGAGGGTAAAAAGATAAGAATAATATAAAGATAGAGAGTTAGTGGAACTTTAAAGGTACCACAGAATGGAGTAAGGAGTAAGGTAGAGAAAAGAAGAAGAAGTAAGGACTATGGTGGAGTTTGTTGAGGAGGAAGGTGAGAGATGGGAGTGAAGATGAAGAGCCTGCATGAGTCACATCGTCTCTTCCACAAGCTATTAGTGATTTAATCACTCTGACATCGCTGTGTGTTCCTGTGTGTGTGCGGATCATACCAGATTACCCTTAGGTGGTGCAGTCGGGAGCTGGCTCATCACTCTTCTACAGCAGTGCGCATTCTTCATGTCAGAGCCGAGGCTACCCAGAACCCCACCAGGATGCCAGGTTTCCATGGAACAGTCCACAATAGAGTCTAATGTGTGGCTATAAACATACAGATCATTCGCTGAGCAGCTCCAGAGCTCATTCTGAATGACAGATCTGCAGCAACACTCAAATATTGCAGCTCATCACCAGTTCAGTGCGTCATTTACTTGCATGCATCTCTTCTGGTAGATATGCTCATCAACCTGAACTCCACTCAATTTCTTGGTAAAACTTTTACTTAGTTTGCCTGTAAAATGTGGAAATGGGTGAGTAGCACCCTGAAACGCACTGAATTGTAATGCATTGCTCCATGCAACAGCAGTGTTGCAGGACTTTGTAGAACCTTGTATTGCTGCAGTCACAGCTGGAAGTCTTTTGGGGTTTGTCTCTAATAGGTTATCACATGAAAAGACTGAACATTTTTCCCATTGTTCTTTGCAAAATACCTTAAGCTCACTCAGACTAGATTAAGAACGTCAGTAAACAACCATTTTCAAGTCCTGCCAGAGATTCTGAATTGGAATGGCTTGTGGTAAACGCGGCCACCCATGGCTTTCTTCAACAACTGCTTTCTTCTGCTTCCATAAATGCCAGTTATGTGAAACACATGACTAATAGCTATCCTGTCGCCAGGTTACAGGTTACTACAGATTTCATAACATCCTCACATTAGAAATTTTATATGGTCTGCTGAGACCGTTTACAGATGTAAAACAAGCTTGCAGTCAGACCAAATAAACACAAAAGTAGCAGCACAGCTGATACAGCCTGGACTTTGTTGGACTTGTTGGTCAGTGATCTCAGTACTAAGAGTTTCAATGTGGTCTGGGGCAGGCTTGGTGGGGGGGAGAGGAACTGTGAGGCCTGAGGCAGATGGGTAAGGAGGGAGGCACAGAAGGACAAGGGGGATGCAGCCTGTTGCCGCAGCTCTCGGTAGGTCTCTTTGCCGTGATTACAGGGTGTGCGCAGTCCACGGGGGTTTGATCACAGGCCTTTGCTGGCAAAAAAAAAACATGGGTGGAGTGCACATGCTCACACTGTGGCAGTTGACGAGACACTCTGACCACAGGGTGTGTTGCTGCAAGTGTGCACTGACTTGGCAGGAAAAATTGCTTGGACTGCAGGCTCACCAGTAGAGTGAAGATGTACACAGAGAGGGACAGGCAGGCTAAACAGAAGGATTTTACATTGGGGAAAACAAAAATCAAACACGAAAATGTTTCTTTTTTTATGCTTTTTTGCGGCACTAGTGGCCTTTATTTTATAATTTTTTCGACAGTAAACAGATAGGAAATGGTGGGTGTGCAGAAAACATCGCCAGGGCTGGGATTCGATCCCGAGACAGCCTGCGTCGAGGACTAAGTCCTCTGTACATAGGTTGCACGCTTAGACGTTGCCAAAAGCCAAGGAATAAAAGTCAGTTTTCAGATGAGTTTTAAAAATAAGTATTAAACACAAGAAGAAAAGAAGCTGCAAAAGGGTATAAAAAGCCAAGGATATAACTGAAATCTGTCAGTATTTAGAAACCAATCCTGATTCCTATCAGGAAGGTGGAAAGAATATCAGTTCACCATTAGCCAGCCACATACAGGTGCTCCTCACAGGATTTCTGACAGAGGAAACAAACACTAGTGAGAAAAGTGTCCAAGAGCCAATAACCACTTATTACGAGCTTTTGAATGTCTTGGAATCTAAAAAAGCATTACTTAATGCACGTATTTATCATGGCCTCTATGCACACTTGCACAAGACTCCACTGGTAAAGAAAAAGCATGCTGAGACTCATTTAAAGTTTGCTTCAGGGTATTTGGACAATCCTATACAAAACTGGGAGACTACAGTCGGGACAGATGGGACCACAGTTTTACTCTTTGGATGTCATTGATCAAACACCCCATTTGGAGGAGGGATGGCACAGCACTGCATGTTTGGAGCTGATTTTCAGCATCTGGTTTTGGCATACTTCATATAACCAATTTTGTTCATAAGATTTTCTAACATGAAACACAGGTAATGAACAATGATCCCAAACACGAAGCCAAGGAAGAACTCAACTAGTCCCAGAGAAAGAATACAAAGCTACTCTAACGGCCAGTCAAACAACCAACCCGAATCTAATCACAAATCTGTGGAAATGACTGAAGATCAGATTTCATATTTGAGGCCTCCCAGAACCTTCAAGGTTTGAAAACAGGGTATGTGAAAGAATGGGTCAAAATCACGGCTGAGCAAAGCATGTGACTAGTTTCAACATACAGGAGACGTCTTCTCGAAAGTATTTAATGAATTTCAGTAAGCAAATTTTTTGCCATAACCTTATTTATTAAATTACTAGTTTTGATGCTTTATATGCAGTGTATACTATTGTGTTCCAATGAACTGAGCCATACGACAACAGGAGTGAAAGTCATACA
>JAHHUM010002217.1:0-84340 GCA_036173005.1 Crenichthys baileyi
GACTTAAGTTTAATAACCAAAATAAACACACTTAACAGTCTCATTTCCATTCTGCTACAAGACCTTTGATCCAATACTTCATAGTACTGCAACTGCGTATTAAACGTTGACCTTTGCCATACCATTCAAATTAGCTCTGCTTATATTTGGATTACATAAGGATCAGAAGATGTCTGTCAATCCAGAGAAGATGAGCAATTCCTCTATAGTTAATAGCATGTCCAATATAGATAGAGCAGAATATTGTAAAAGTATTCACACCTCTTTCCACATTTTGTCCATCTGGAAGCAAAAACTTCAATGTATTTAACAGAAATGCATATGACAGAGCAAAAGAAAGTATTACCTGATTGTGAAATACACAGAAGCTACTTGTTGTAACAAAATGGAAAAAAGTTCAATTGGCATTAACAGTTTTGCACTGGAACAAGGCACTGCATACGCCAACTCAGCTGAGCAATCCCAAGCTAATTTGTTGAACCCAATGAGTTTCACTTAGTTTGCCAGATGTGTTTTCGTGTTACTCTCAATGGGAACATGTCATAGTCATCTGCCACTATAAAGTAATGCAGCCGCAGCCACACAGGGGTCCAAAGCATATTAAAGACCAAGAAGGGCAGCTTCATTCCTGTGGGTACCAATGCTCATGGATGGAGCTATTTTTTCTCATTACCTTTGTGACAAAGTAAAGTGAAGTTGAAGCAAATTATCAGACATGACAAAAAATAAAAAAATGTCTTGCAAGATGATGCTCGGCACTGCCAGAAGCAGGCGTAATGTACACTTTGCCGAAGAGTTATGAACCTTCTGAGTTTGTGTAAGACCAACATAGTAGGAAGACAACAGAAATCATAGCCACTATTATAAGAAATACTATTTTTTGAAATGTGCATAATTTAGGCCAGCGGCCAGAAAACGAAAAGTCATGAAAGTGCCAGATGTACTAAACACGACCATATATCACAACTGATGACTTGGTGTTTGTGCACAGTATACAGTGGATGATGAAGCTCTGTACCTGCACCAGGTGGATGAGCGTAGTGAGTATAGCACATCGAAGCATGTTGTGTTCTTCAGACTGTTTCCAGAGCAGGGGCAGGTACTGAACCAAACAGCCTACGTATGGTCGGATCTGAAGCACAAAATCAAAAAAGGGGAATAAAAGCTATGCATCACAATAAAATTTAATTTACAGTTAAATCACAGTAAAATTTAATTAACAGTTCACAAGAAATCAAAACTAAATTTGACAGAAAATGTGTGAGAGATTTTCTCTGAACTCTGTCAGTAAAGTAGGAAAAGAGGCAAATCCTTTAGAGGCAAATACTTGTATCAGCAGCACTAAGAACAGTAACTGCAAACACATCATTAATACGACTGAATAAAAAAAAACTGACAGGCTGAGCTTTTAGAATAAAACTCATTGAATGTTCACTACTTTCTAATGGTCGCTGGGACTACTACGAATTTACGTTCATCATTACATGATTTCATAAAAAGAAATCAGAAAGTCTTAAGTAAACCTCAAAAAAAGGCTCAATGTCAACACTTAAAGGCCCTCAGGCAGCCTTGCAGTAAAAACGGGGCATCATTTTGTAGTAGAAACCATTGTCAGTGAACAATGCAATAAGGGAACTTCTCTGAGCCAAACAGCAGATGGACCACTCAGCCTCTTTCAGCCATTTACTTTAAAAAACAGAATTACTTTTAGGAAATGGCTGGATTATTGCACATTGCAAAAACAGCATCTGTGAAAGCTCAAATAAAAGTAAATGTTTTATACAGGGTTTAATGCAACATATACAGCCACACACTTCAAATTTCTAATTAAAAACGTTTGATTTTATCACTGATTGAATCGAGATGGCCTAACTGCAGTGAAAACCCGTCACACATTAAGTATTCAGTTAGTTAGTTGGTTAGCAAACCAAAACATGACAAAGGCTCAAACTTGTTCAGCATTTGACTTTTAATGTACATATAGATTCAACTGTAGTAACTAAAACTGTGATATTAAAAGATGTCTTTTTTGTTTTTTTATCGAAATGTAAGAAATATAGGCTCTTGCAAACACTTAAATCCAAAGATCCTCTCAAAGTGTCAGTAGAATCTGCAGATCCAGAGCAGTTAAAATACTTAATGTAGTTTATCTCTTTTTTTTCCACCAGAGAAGATCATGTTTCCATATCCTCCTGTCCTACATGCCTACCTGTCACGCCAGGCATGTCCTCCCTCACTATTTCCATTAATCTATATATCCATTAATTGCTTTTAAAGCAACACATCTGCTGCTTGATTTTGACACAGATTAAGCAGAAATATAGAACTAACCTCTGAATTTAGCATAAACATGTTTACTGAGCTGAATATAATTTAATGCCAACTGTAGCTTTAAAATAGCACTACATTCATAAGAGTAATGACTGGCACTGCTTTAGTTTTCACACCATGGCTGTCTGTGCATTTCGCAACCGGAAATGCTTCCTAACTGCGGAACTTTACTTTCTTATAAGCATGGAAAAATTGCAGTAGTTGTGCTGTCTTTAGTCAGTGTGCAGCAGGAGATGCATTGTTGTAGTACCCCAAATAGCTGGAGAAAACCCCACCCACTTAGTGGTCATTGAAAGGATTTTAATCCGCGATGGCGGAAGGTTTTTGCGGTTTTCGAGTTGTAACTTCTTTAAACCTTGATACTAGAAACTGGCACATGGCTGCTTAACACTGAATGTAAATGTTTCACTTCAGTTTCGAGCAGGTAAGCAATACACAGAAACTGAAAGGTGGAATACTTACCCAAAATTAACCTTGCTAATATTCGTTACAAAGTCGTCCATTTAACTGTATGTAATGCAGTAAAAACGATGTGAATATTTTCCGTTTTAAATTGTGTTCTAAATTGTGATCTATGTGACATTTAGCATTTATAATAAGGTTTAAGTGTTATGAAGTTATGCTCTAAACACTGGAAATAAGATGTCACACAAAACGTGGATGTTGTTGCTATTTCCTTATTTCTGTACCAACTGTTGAGGGAAATGTACCTGAGAAATCTCAGTGTAGCAGTAAATTTAGGACTTCAAACAGGGTCGTGCCTATTTCCACTTTGACTTTTGCTAATCATTCATATCCTCTTTAGTGGCTGTAAGGCCATCCTACAGACCCCACAATGGGATTTTTTTATTATTTTTTGCTCAGTTGCACCTTAGTGGGGAGCAGGTTAGGAGCTGAGGGAACAGTAAATTCAAAAACACAACGTACAGCCCCGAGAAGCGAGATAAAAAGTGAGAAATAACAAACCCACTAACCAGCCTAGGGTGACATTTGTGAGATTGACAGCGAAAAAGGAGCTAAATCTCATACCTGTCATCGTATTCATTTCCACTCAAGCCGTACTCATGGTTTCATTGCGCAGGGGTTATTTTTTTCTTCAACTGCTGCCACTCTTTGTGAGTTCAAAATCCCCCTGTGAGGGGATCTAGAATATTAATGGGACTTCAACTGACTCAAAGTTCAGCCCGCGCCAATGATTGGTGAAGATGCAACCAAACTGACAGTTCACTGGGTTCAAAGTAACAAATCTGACATATTTAAGTTAAGGAATCATGTAGGCAAATGTACTTAGCATGTATCTTAAAAAAAGAAAATCGGAAATCAAAGGAAAACAGTAGGGTGTCCAGAGGAAGGTCATTATTTTTAGGGCTGACAGTTAAATGGATTAAATTGATGCTCAGAAAAAAATGGGATATATATGACCATAAAAGCGGTGCAGAGAGATGACTCATGGTGAATAAGAGCAGACATAAGAACAAGTGCTGCCTGGGGCCTTGTGATTTAAAAAGAATCGGGCTAAGACACACTGAAAATATAACTGAGAAATTATTCATGTCTGTCTAACTGTGTAGCCTTGCTGTTGTTTTGCTGTTCTGCTCACTGAGTGTTGCAAAAGGTGACAAATGTTTTGTATCTTAGTGTAACCTTTTCCCCTCAGAGTACAGGTCAATACCTCCAATTTGTGCAGTTATTCATCACAGAGCAACAGAATGTTTCCCCTGCACAAGGGCACCTTCATATTTAGCGTCGCCACAACTTTATTTTTCATGCTTGAGACATGTACAGGTGCATTTCAATAAACCATAATATCGTCAAAGTTAACTTGTTTCAGTATTACGACTTTAAAGGAAACTCATTACATAGATTCCTCAGACACAGAGTGATACATCTCCCATGTTGCTTGAATTTTTAATTATTATTGCTAACAGCTAATAAAAACCCCAAAAGTTCACAGAAAATTACATCAGATCAGTAAAAGGGGATTTTCATAAATAGAAACCTCAACCAACGGAAAAACATGAGGTGTTAAGCACTTCTAAAGTGACTTTGCTTTAATGGCAGCTTTCAGCTCGGCTGCATTGTTGCCTCTGTTGTCCTCTTGACAAAACACCCCAGATTATCTGTGGGGTTTGGGGCAGGCCAGTTTGTTGATCAAGGCAGTTCACAACATCTGACCCTCTCCTCAACTCTTGAATCGATGTTGCTTATCCACCCTTTTTTAGTGTACTTTTTCCTTCCACTCAACTTTCCTTTCCATATATGCGTGGATACAACATTGTAAATGGCCAGCATCTTTAGTAATGACTTCTGTGTCTTCTTGCCTTTGTGGCTGGTGTCAGCAATTGTTTGCTAAAGAATTGTAAAAGTATGGAGTGTTCCCCCTGATGGTGTAGGCCAGGCGTCACCAAATGGCGGACCTCGGTCCGAATCCGGACAGAGTGATGATTCTGTTCGCGGGCATAAAAGCTCGCGGGAATAAACAGCATAGATGCAGAGCCGAGCAGAGATGCGGGCGGTGCGTTTTGGGGGTCACCTCTAGTCCAGGTACTACGGCCATAACTTCACTCAGTCGAACCAATCAAATCTCTTGTTTTTCCTGCGCGGGTAGCGCAGTGAGCGCGCCGGAGCAGAGTGGAAGAGGAAGCGGTGATAATATGGCTTGTTCCAAAAAAGAAAGGTTGATGGGGAAAACCACTGTTCTAAAGATGAATGGATGAAGAAATTTATGTTCATTCTTCCAGCAGACAGTTCAAAACCTGTGCCTCATATGCTTAAATGAATAGCTATATGTCTGCATGAGAATGGCTCTGACTCCTTTCCAACCAAGATTTAAACTACTGGCATGGCAGTGCCATGCCCATTTCTCTCATTTAGAAAAGTAAAATAAAGGAATAATCGAAAGGGAAAAGATGATTTTAAAAGCTCTATTTTCATTTTCGCTCTAAAAGAGACATTTTTATTTAGCGTTTTCTGAAAATGCTGACCTGTTTTAGAAAATGTTTTGCTTGCACTCTTTGCACTTCGTTTTTTCCTAGCCTTCAATTCTTTAGGCTGGGAAATCAAATCTAAGAGAAAAAAGATTTATTAGGCTCTGTTTGCACTTTTAAGATGTATTTTATTCTGAGGTTTCTGTTTTAATCTGAAATAAAGGCCTAAAATGTATTTCCCAGGGATTGCTTTTATATATGGTAACATAGCTAGTTGTGTACTATAAAATTGCACTTTGTTAAGAGATAGGTAAAACACAAAAAGACAAAAGCTGGACTGCCGTTCGGACCTTTTACTAGGAGGAAATTTTTGTAACTGGACCTCAGTGAGTTTTAATTGAATACCCCTGATGTAGGCCATAACATAACATTGTTCTAAGTTCTAAGAAACTGGATTTTCATTTTTATCAACTGTAAGTCATAATACAGGGTTCTCGCCAGCACATTTCAGCGTAGCGGGCCGCTATGCTAAAAATTGTCACCGCTATGCTGAAATTTAGGCTGATACACTCTTTTTTATGAGCGCATCGGCCCTTTGACTGACATCTGGGCTGCCGCCGTGTGATTTTTATGTCGGCTATAGCGCAGGCACTGAATCTGTTCCCGCAAAAAAGTGCAATTGGAACCATGCTCTAAAAACTTTGAACATGTCGAATCTCACCTGGGTGTTCACTCTCTCTATGACGCAGGAGATGACATGGAGAACCTGCATCTTAGTGTCACATTCTGTCACCTGCTGCAACAGCTGGAAGAGCAGCCCAAAGATGGACTCCAGGTACTAAAACAGAGAAAAAAAACACAAGCCATTTGAGAAAAACTTGATTCATTAGTTTATTTAAAAATGGATTTCTAAGAGCTTATACTCACAGGGAGAAATTGTTCTGTCCGGAATTCAAAGTCATCAACAGGTGATCCTGAGTTATGGATAAAACTTTAATGCATTGGACAGACTGAAACCAAAGCAATGTTTTATTTGTTCTGCGGGGATAAAACAGGTGTTCAAAAATAAACTATATTAGCATCAAAACTTAATTTAATGGAAAATTTCATCCCTGTCTGAACAGCCTGAAACTTAGGGAGGATATTCAGCTTTAGTGTCGTAGCCGTTTCAATCCGCACCTGTGAGGGAGGAGGAAAAAAAAGTCTAAATTTCACAGCGGCCAATGGATTGCGTACACAAAACAATGTTCATTCCACCTAGCTAGCCACAAAAAAAGTTAAATAAGCGAACAGTATATCAGACGTGTGGCAGTTCTCCGGGTGACTGAAGGAATATGTTGTTTGTCATTACAAAGCCAACAAATAGAAACACTAAGACTGCATACAGAATGACAACACGGTATATGAAGCATATAAGACTGAAGATAAATCCCCATACTCACTCGACTTATAGCCCGTTTTAAGGAGCTCTAAAACCTGCATTGTTTGAAACAAAGCTTCCTAAAACCTAAAACTTACATTTATTTAAAATCACCTTTTACCTCTCCAACCATAAAACACTAAAAACATGGAAGAAAAGAATCTCAACTCAGACAATCTGCCGTTTACTCATTGTATAAAATTGAAGCAATTGTTGGCATTACTAAACTATATTAAAATAAAATAAAATAAATAATAATATCATCCTAATATATATTATATATATCCCATATATATTTATTTTTTTATTTTATTTTTTTTTAAGCAGCAGCCCCTCGTTTAGATTTCACCAGTATGATCTAGCAGAGACACAGTAGGAGATGGAAACCACCAGGGAGGTGAGAACTCAATTACTGCCTATCTTTTCAAGCAAATAATTCACGTCTCTATGGGTGCGACAGTGCGACAAATCTTTATATACAATGTATAACAGAGTAACCCTTGATATGCAAAGTTGCTCCAAATGTAATTACTGTGTAACTGATCACTTACTACAACAATGCCATAGAACTTATTTAAATTATTCATTTATCAACCCCAGTTTCATCAGTAATATCACACAACCTTGCATATCTTTCTGACACTACGCAAACTTCCTACATCAAAGTTTAAGCAATGTGAAAAAGCAATTTGAGTAACATAGCTATAGTTACATCCACAGGAGAAAACATGATCCATCTTTTTTAATTTGCATCAAACACTGATGCCTCTCAACACATCAACATCAGTGATGTCTGCAGAGATCATCATTTGTTTCTAATTCTCCAGCCACCCATACCATCGCCCTTTGTGCATTTGCCATCAGGTCAGAACAGTTGGTCCTGGCAGCTGATGTTAGCTTTTTCCCAGAACTGATGAAAGTGATAAGTCTCCTTCACTGCGCTGAGGCACTTGCTAATCCCACTGCAGATGGTATCTGCTATGACTCCCAGAAATTGATCTAACAGCAATACACCAAAATCTTCTGATAAAATGTACAAAGCTCCAGGGCACGATGTGCTGCTAAGAAGTTTCTAAAGAATATAAGCATCCATGTTGGGTTTAACTGTAAATCTCAAATATAGTCCCTGACAAAAGATGTATTACATATAAGTGTAATCCCAGTTTTAATAGTTGTATCTGATCAACCAATTATAAGGCTTCAAAAGCGTAAATCAACTACAGCGTCAGGAAAATATTTCCCCTCTTACAGACTTAGATCTTGCAGATCACTTCAAATAATGATTTCAATTATATAAAGGGTAAAAAGAGCTATCCAAACAAAGCTGGCCTGATAAAAATAAACATGTGTCCCCTTAGCCCACAGACCAATACCATATTTAACTATCAGTATGATGCTCTTTTTCTGAAATGCTGTGTTTGTTTTACGCCTGATGTAACATGACGCACACCCTCCAAAGCATTCCAGTATTGCCTCGTCAGTCTACAGGATATTTTCCTAAACATCTCAAGAGATCCTCATGATGTGTTTTGCAAATGTAAAATGTCTCTTATTGTTACATTATTAGCACTGACCCAAACTGAGGCAATTGATGCCTGCAACGCTTCAGACGTTGTTCTGGGTTCTTTTGAGACATCTTGGATGAGTCAGTCATGCACTCTTGCAGTAGCTTTGGTAGGACAGCCACTCAAGGGACAGCTCACAATTGTTCCATATTTTCTCCATTTTTGGATAATGGCTCTAACTGTAGTTTACTAAACGCCTTAGAAAATGCTTTGCAACAAAATGGCTGAAAGGGGGTGATTGTTGGGGGTTGGGAAAAGGCTGGTTTAGATAGCCTTTTTTCCTTAAGTAAAATTATCATAATTGTTTTTCAAACAAAATACTTTGAAAACAGCTTTTTACTCTTGTTATTTCTGTCTGATATTAAAGTTTGTCTGATTATCTGAAGCATTAAGCAGGACAAAACAGCAAAAATCTGTAAGGGGGTAAACACTTTTCGAAGCACTGTATTATTTCCTGCTTCTCGCATTCGTCCATTCAGCAAACACTGACTGAAGCTGTGAGGCTTGTCTGGCTGGACCACTCAGAAGAGCACACTTTACAGCATAAGGTCTGTTTATTCCCAAATGGTACTGAAAGTATAAAAACTTGTTGAAAGTGACTCAGTAATGTCAGACTATAGATTTGTTTATATGCTTAAATGAGCTCTTCAGCTGCTACCTCAGCACCAAGTAAAGCAACATGTTGGGGGCCAGTGATACAAATGTTTTTTCCAAGGTTTGTGTTATTCTGTAATATGTTTTGTGTTTTGAAACTGTTAAATTGTGGTGCTTAATGTTTCTGAACCCAAGCTATAGCTCAGAAGTAAAAAGAATGAGCTGCTCAGTTATTTATTCTAATTTAAAATTTTATATATGAGTATTATTATTTTTTTAGATTCTCACAAGTTAGATTTTCTGAAGGTGACTCTTCCATAGTTAAATGAATTCACTTGAAACTACCTGCCTCGGGCAGAGAAAAACTAGTGGATCATGAAGAAGTCTGACAGGAATCATCTGCACCTGCTAGGTAGGTAGGAGGTCTTTAACCACAAGGACTTAACTCCCATGAACGTCTTTATGTGTGCTTCTGTGTGTGTGAATGGACTTAATATGGACTGGATAGGCCGAGAAAAATGTACTTATTTAATATTTTTGTGGAGAGTCATTTACCTAATAAATAAACAGCCTGGACATGTTGGGTACTCTAATATAGCATTTAATCCTAACTTTTTCTGTGTATGTGGTCAGTATAATACTGGGCTCCCTAGGATCCTGGACTGTGATACAATCATATTTAACTGCTTCAAGTCAAGCAATTACTTACAAAATTATTTGTGGGAGAAAAGCAACCTCATGTAAATGAAGGTGCACCACTTTCTGATTTTGTCTTTGCAAAGTTCACTCGTTGGCGCCACATTTTAAATGATTATTAATCCCACTAAGAACGTGTGGCTTCAACCATGTCCATGAAAATCCACATTTACTGGCAAGAAATCCAAAACACTATAATCCATATTTAAAGCACTTTAAAGTAGTTCTTCGATTAAGTATGAAAAAGTGAACCTAAATGGAACAAACTGCCAAAACTCCCAGTCTAATGTCTTTGAACATGGTTAACAATTGTACCATTTGTAACCCTGACTGGAAATGAATTTAATCTGCAATAAAACAGGAATTTAATTTGATACAGGCAAGAGAGAAATGAGGAGCAAAAAGTACAATTCGAGCAACATGCATGTATCTTACTCTATTGGAACATATTTTTTAGGATGGGAAAAAACTTTGTTCACATTTTTGTATGACAGTCGCTCTAAAGTATTAAAATGCAACACTACACTTTGCGTGTCACGCAGATGCTAATTTCTGTTTAAATATAGCGAGTAAAAAAAGGATGGATATGTGGAAAAGCACATTATGCCCATCCTTAAATACATTTGTGAATCTCTGATGCTGTGAGCCTGTTTCTCTTTCAAAGGCAATAAGAACCTAGTTAAAGAGAATGGTATCATTAACTCCAGTTGAAAATATAGCTGGCGTTCTCCGCTATACTGGACAAAGAAATGTGTTGTGTTTGAGCCTTTTATCAGGATTATGAAACCAAACGTATGGCGATTGCAGTCCACACACCTAAACCCTATAGAAAATATAGGAAGTGAGCTGAAGGGACCAAGACGTAAGAGAGGACCCATCTGGTCATTCTAGAGATTGTGCAGAGGAGAGGTCAAATGTCCGGATGCTGTAAATCTAACATGAGTGAATAATTTTGGAACCAGTGATATAATTTAATTTCAAAAATGAAATCAATAAAATCATATTTTAAAGCTTGTTTATATTTGTTTTCTAACATGATTTATTTGAATTTTAATGGCTTCACGTTTCTTTTTTATCCAATGTTTCTTTATGAGTTTTCAAGATTTTTTTACATTTATTTTAATCCATTTACATTGTTTATTTCATTTTGTTTGGGGTTCTTTTACTATATCTGAATGTTCTCCAGGTCCCATCTCTGTGAGACAGCTCAGGTTGCCTCGATTGCCTCGTTTGAAAAAAATTGCATGAATAAAAGTGGATTGATCGAAAATCGCTCAGCCAAACAAAGCAAACTTTGGACAGTCATGCACAGAGGAAAAAAATGCATCAAAAAGCTGAAAACAGGCCATCATCTCATACTCAACGTTCTCCTACCTCACACTATATCTTGCAGCTTATTTCTTCTTGTCTGCCTAAAAAAAGTGTGAACCGGCTTATGAAGTCTTGGCTTAGCGGTGTTATGGCTAGGAAGGCAATAAGGAACAAGTCAGGCTTTGTTAAATAGGATCGAGCAGAAGCTGCCTCTATGACTGTAGCAGCAGGTGAGACATTAAGGGCTACTGCTAGGGAAAAGGTGGGAAAAAGCTCTTCTTAGCTTTTTATCCCAGCTTTGAGGTTCTTAACTCACCCCTACAACTTGGTATAAAATCCAAGTTATCAGAAATAATAATCTTGGTTTCCAAGCAACAAGGGCCAATGTAAATATACATTTTTAAACTATCTGGACTGACCGACATATTGCAGCTTTACCCATTACCATCATTAAAAGTTTAAGATCAATAATTCATTATCATCCAGAGTATCAAAGTGGCCCAGGGAATATTGATCAGAGATACGATTGGTTAGCTCGTTGGTGATGCAAGAGTAAGACAATGTGAAGAAAGAGCACTGAAACCCTAAGAGGCATAATTGCACTCATAAACCTTTAGGCAATTTACAGTTTACGGCATGAGCAATCTTCATATCTATTAAGCTTCACTGAAGGACATAATGCTGGTAAATGAAGTGTACAGCAACTGATCGTTGTCTATTTTTAAATATGTCCAATATCTATAAAGAGTAAAAATCAAACTAAAAAATAAAGACCTTAGACAGGAGGCAGAAAGAGTGCCTCTAAATGTGTAATGGATACAACATTAGATTTTTTTTTAACCACTCATTCATTTTCATTATTAGAAGTAGTGGCAGAGTCCTTTCAATCCTTTCCACAGACATGAAAAAGGCATCTTGCTTGTGTTCCCTTTGGTTAACTTGCACAGTCCAAACACACACAACTCTGCACCAAGGCTACATATTTAAAGACACTAAGCTTGAACAACAGAATCAACCGAGAGACAACAATGTCATCTGCAGGAATGATGTGATGCTTTTCACACAAATACCAAGTTCCCTCTGCCAGCTGAAGAGAGACGAGCAAACTGATTTATTTCAACATCCTGCGTCTTGAAATTGATCCACAGGGCTACAGTCATAGCAAACAGTAAGTAAACCCTCTACTAAATTTACCCTCTGTTTGCAAGGGATTACCCTGACGACCAATTCCAGGTCTTGAAAGAAACACTCTTCTTCTGCGTTTCACTGTAGGTACACAAAGAAAGATGCCTGAGAAGAATGGACTGGTTTTAGGTATCAAAGTATACCAAGCTTTTACGAATTTATGGTTTTGAAACAAACTTTACCTTACCCTATACAAGTTTCAAAACCGTTATAAGAGAAAAATTAAATATGATCACTCTCTGCAGTCAGACAAATTTATAGTCTTTTGTTCCACTGTTCAAATCCCACTTCACTGCAATTTCAATCCAACTAACTAAGTGCTCCTGTCAGATTTGGAAATAAAAGCTTTATCTAAACAGGATCTCTTTGGTTACACAATAAGCAGCCATGGAGGGGAGAGGAGAAGAAACTGAATCTGAATCGCTGTTATAACGCTGCTGTATCTCTCTCACTGAAAATCAGATGAAATGCAGTAGAAAACTTAGTCAGGCGTTGCACTATGCAAGTGGAGGTTGAAGCGACATGCAAACACATGCAGGTGTCTGTTGCAATGAAGCTCACCACAATTTGTAAAAAAAAAAAATGCATCTCTGACATTTAAGAAATAAACGCTTTAAATAGGATTAGTGAATCTGCACATGGTCCAGACAGCAGAAACTGAGAGTGTTCAATCCTTCCAAGCTACCAGTGCAGCACCTCTCCCAATGTCACTTAAAATCACAGATGCTGCTACATGAGCGGCAAGGTTAAAAGTTCAAATCCAGGTTTGCATGTAGACATCAAATTAATGGGATTATTTTTTAGAGGGGCAAAATATGTGACGGGAGGGAGGTAGCTGCCAAAGTCGAACTTTTTCTTTGAAATTTCACCATCATTATATAACATATGCAGGTGCCCACGACCCTTATTAAGGCGATGATGTTTGGAAATCACAGTTGGTAAGCTACTACCAGGCCGTGGAAGCAGCTGACTGTAGGCTTGTTGCCTGACTGGATATTACAAGAGATAACCAGCTTTATCAGTTGTTACAGTTCGCACAGGGCAGACGGTCTACCACCAAATGTATTGGCTATTTAGTCTAATAATTATTTTGCTCAAGTCAATGCATCAAAAGCAAATCACAATAAATAAAAGCTGGAGTTATTCAGTCTACTATTAGGTTGTATTAGTTTTTACAACAATCAATGTTGTTTTTTGTATAAAATGAAAGCTACTACATGATGTCATACATTTCTGCTTTACTATGTTAAATGCAGTGATATTTGTGCTTTTGTGGTATTTTCACTTAATGTTGAAGAGAGCAAAATGAAAATCTGTTTCCTGAAAGGACATTTCAACTTAAAACGCAAGGGGAATACTCAACATCTATGAGCTGGAGAAAGGGCAAAACCAAGTTGTCAGTGTTGTCAGAGGTTGTGATCCTATGTGTGTCTCAAACTTTATTGTTTCACAAGACTACTAAATAGATGAACATGACAAATCTCACATCTCACCATAGAAGTCATACAATTAGTGCCAAAGCGGAACTAAGACCCAGCGATTATGATTTGCTCCATTTCAATGATAGAATCAGATCTTATTGCTAGAGACGGCTCAGTCTTGTTTGTGGTATTATCATAATTATGTTGAAATTTTAACATCAGGAGGTGTTATTTTTTTTGGAGAAAGAATATCCTCAAGTAAGGTTAAAGAAAAAGGTCCATCAAGATTTACTGGATTTGTCCGTTGCCCAATCTTTCCCACCCGTTTCATGAATTTCAGCCTGGGATGTTTTGTCATCTGGCTGATGTGCAAACATACCGCTGTTGACGCATAGTGTACCCTTGACGTCAGTTGCACATCAAAATGTAATGGTTTTCTCCCCCTCAGCATGTTCCACCTGTTTGCAGAGCTTCATGAAATTCCACCTGGTGGTTTTTCTCTGTTATCTTGCTGACAAGCAGACAGACCACTGTCGGTGCATACCTCAACTGCATCCTTTGCCTCAGGCAGAGAAAATTTCATTACATTCATCACATTACATTCTACATTCTACTAGTGCAGGGAACCCAAATCATGCATCTGAACAGTCCTTCCTTCAAATAATGAAGTAAGAGATAGATTTAGACAGGAAGTTTCAACAAAGTGGTTCAAAAAGACAGATGTAACTGGATTTTCTTTACCTTTAATCTGAATGCCACAAACAATCATTGACATCCTTTCTTATAAACGGTTCAAAAATAAGCCATCAATCAAGTCGTCTGCTCATGAAATTCAATAGTGGTAAATGTAATTTGTAGCAAGGATGGCAATCAAATAACACGTCTACCAAAATAGGAGCAGTAGTTTATCAAGAGTACATCTGAAGAAAATAGGAACACAGAAGCCTTTGCTTTTTAATTAAAATATTAAGTTTCACAAAACTTTACAAAAAGTCTAACTTAGTAAGTTGTAAAGGCTTCTGGAAAGGTGGTAGTGTATGCAGAAATGTGAAGCAACATAAAATACCAACACACTCAAGGTTTATTTAAAAGCAGGGATGTCCAAATCTGGTCCAAAATATTGGATCAAGGTTCCGATCGTGGCATATTTAACCAACTGATTTCAAATTCAATCTCTAAATTCAACTCCCTTTGCCTGTGGTTGTCGTACTGTCTGACATTTTATGCCTGCTGCAACAATAAGCCGTGGTTTGCGCTGATATTGTTTTATATATTTTAAAAAACACATGCAAAACTGTGCATGTTATTATATGATCTAAGTAATCTGGCCTTTTCCAAACAATCAAAGCCTCACCCTTTACATTGATGTTCACAGTGAAACAGACTGTAGTGGCAGTTTTCAGGCAGTTTGTGTCATGTAACGTGCTGTCTCCGGGCACCCACTGACTGTTTTCGAGTAAGAAGCCTGCAGCTGCCCCTCCTTTGAGTGCTCGAATGATCCTAGAGGCTATGTTGTCTGGGGCTTAAATGCCCCTGATAGGGTCTCCCATGGCAAACAGGCTCTGGGCGAGGGGTCAGACAAAGAGCGGTTCAGGACACCTTCATGAGGACCACACAATCGATATCGCATCAGTACGCCAGAGCTGGGGTACCACCCTGGAGCCAGGCCTGGGGTTGGGACCCGTCAGAAAGCACCTGGTGGCTGGGTTGCTCCACGCGGGAACCGGCCCAGGCCACGCCAGAACGAGAGACGCGAGGCCATCCCCCAGTGGGCCCACCATCTGCAGGGGGAACCATGAGGGACCGGCAATCCCGAACCCGGCGGTGGACACCGGCAATAAGGGAGGCTGTCAAGCTGAAGAAGGAGTCCTATCAGCTGTGGTTGGCTTGTGGGACTCCCGAGGTGGCTGATGGGCACCGTGAGGCCAAGCGTGCCGCGGCCTGGGCTGTGGCAGACGCAAAAGGAGGCCATGGAGAAGGACTACCAGTTGACCTCGAAGCTATTCTGGCAAACCATCCAGCGCCTCAGGAGGAGGAAGCAGTGCTTCACCAACACTGTTTACAGTGGGGGTGGGGAGCTGCTGACCTCGACTGGGGGCATTATCGGGCCGTGGAAGGAGTACTTCGAGGATCTCCTCAATCCTGCCATCACGCATTCCCTGATAGAAGCAGAGGCTGGGAACTCGGGGTGATGACTCTTTCATCACCCAGGCTGAAATCACTGATGTGGTTAAAAACCTCCACGGTGAAAGTGCTTCGCGGGAGGATGTGATCCGCCCTGAGTACCTCTGGATGTTGTGGGGCCGTCGTGGTTGACATGCCTCTTCAACATCGCGTGGTGGACAGGGACAGTGCCTCTGGACTGCAGACTAAGGTGGTGGTCCCCCTTCATAAGAAGGGCGACCGGAGGGTGTGTTCCAACTTTAGGGGTATCAAACTCCTCAGCCTCCCTGGTAAGGCCTAAGCAAGGGTATTGGAGAGCAGAGTCAGCCGATAGACGAACCTCGGCTTCAGGAGGAGCAGTGTGGTTTTTGTCCCAGCCATGGAACACTGGACCAGCTCTGCACCCTCTGCAGGGTACTCAAGGGTTCATGGGAGTTTGCCCAACAGCTCCACATGTGTTTTGTGGACCTGGAGAAGGCATTCGACTGTGTCCCTTATGGTGCGATGTGGGGGGTGCTCCAGGAGTACAGAGTGCGGAGCAGGAGTTTGGTCCACATTGCCGGCACTAATTCGGACATGTTCCTGGCGTATGTTGGACTCCAGAAGGGCTTCCCTTTGTCACCGGTCCTGTTCATAACTTTTATGGACAGGATTTCTAGGCACAGGCAATGGCCGGAGGGGGTCTGGTTTGGGGACCAGTGGATTTCGTCTCTTCTTTTTGTAGATGACGTAGTCCTGCTGGCCCCCTCTAGCCAAGACCTACACCATACACTGGGCGGTTCGCAGCAGAGTGTGAAGTGGCTGGGATGAAGATCAGCTCCTCCAAGTCCAAGGCCATGGTTCTCAACAGAATAAGGATGGCTTGTCCTCTTCAGGTTGGAGGGGAGTTCCTGCCTCAAGTGGAGGAGTTCAAGTATCTTGGGATCTTGTTCACAAGTGAGGGGAGAATGGAGCTGGAGATCGACAGACAGATCGGTGCGGCTGCCACAGTAAAGGGGACTGGTCCGTGTGGTAAAGAGAGAGAGAGCTGAGCCGAAAAGTAAAGCTCTCGATTTACTGGTCGGTCTATGTTCCTACCCTCACCTATGGCCATGAACTTTAGGTCATGACCGAAAGAACGAGATCCCGGATACAAGCGGCTGAAATGAGCTTCCTCCGTAGGGTGGCCGGGCACTTTCTTAGAGATAGGGTGAGCCGCTGCTCCTCCGCATCGAGAGGAGCCTGTTGAGGTGGCTCGGGCATCTATACCGGATGCCTCCTGGACGCCTTCCTCGGGAGATGTTCCAGGCAAGTCCCACCGGAGGGAGGACCAAGAGACGGCCCAGGACACGCTGGAGGGACTATGTCTCTCGGCTGGCCTGGGAACGCCTTGGAGGAGGTGTCTGGGGAGAGGGACGTTTTGGTGTCTGTACCGAGTCTGCTGCCCCCATGACTCGGTCCCGGATGAAGCAGAACATGACAAAGCCTGCAGCTGAAACACCAGTCAATATATAGATATTGATATATGAAGTAAAAACTACTTTTTCTGCGCATTTTGCTTGTATAGAGTTAAGTGGAACTGCAATGAAATATACAGTTCCAGTCATATCAAAATAGGGTAAATATGCTAGAGACACCTGAACACACAGATGTCAAACTCCTGTCCTTGAGGCCGGTGTCCTGCAACCATTAGAGATGTCTCTGCTTTAAATGCACCTGAATCAATTAATTAGTTCAGTGATCGGTAAAAGTGTAAAAAATTCACACCTTCAGTTGGCTGGGTTTGCTTTGACAGAGATTTTGACAGAGGAAAAAACAAAATCATGCAATTGCATCAGGGTTTCTGTAGCTACCTATGTGTTCAAATGTAATTGTGTGCCTGCACCTCTTCACTACTCCACGAGACATTTTCAAACTATTACGTCTTTGGAATTGCGCTCCTACTTTGTTTTTCCTGTACTACTACTACTAATTCCACTTGAATGCGCCGCTCTTCCGTTGCATCCTCTATTCATGCTTTTAGTACGCTGGCAAGCGAACCACCGCCAGGTCTGGATAAACCATGGAGAGAGCGGCAGTTGTAACAATCCCAGAGTGCGCTTCACGCCAATATGAACCCATAGGGGACCCTGAACCAGAGGTCTGCTCCAGAAACCGGACTCTGGCACAGTAAAAGCGTTCCAACGGTTTGGTGTAAAAGCAATGTCAAGGTATGTTCAACAAGGGAAACATCTAAAAGTTGAAGGACACCAGCCCTCAAGGACATGAGTGTCACACCCCTGCTCAGCAAGGATCTACGTGAAAACATCACCAGTATTAATAAGATGTGACTTTATTGCAGACTGTTACTGTATGTGTCAAGTAAGACATGCTTAGGATCAAAAGTCAGAAATCCCAGTTGGGAGAAAGTATAAGTCATCAAGAAATACAGGAAACACAAGGAGAGATGGCAGCATCCAGAACATCAACACTGAGTGAGAGAAGATATAAAACTGATGGAAAGTAGTGTGTTATATAAAGACACTTTAAAAAAGTAGTGAGTTCTCAAGCTTTGTTTTTAATGATCCAACTAAAGCTCAGTACTGGCAAACCAGTGGGCATTTGTTTGTTGAAAATATGTGTGAATGGATAAATGGTTGATGGTGGTTGATGACCTACAGTCACAAATATTGTGCAAATATGTTAATGTGCAGGATTCACAAGAAACTTGGTAAGTAAACTTCAAAGACTGAGAGGACCTGCTGCTGTGTGACTGTGTGGTAGATCTGACTGGAAATTACGATTCATGCTGAATAACTGGCATTTCTCCTTATTGAAACCAAACAATGTTGTCTCTTGTGATATTGAGAAATGTTCTTGTTGTCGATGAACAGCCTGTAGTGTTGTTTGACAAACATTATGTGCGTTTTCGTCCACCAGCACAGTGCAAATGTGTTAATATATGGCCATATATTGCAACTGATGAAAAGGAGGAAATTTATTCATACGGAATCAAATGAAGCTGTCTTAATGTTTTCATTTATTTTGGCATATTTGCATGAATTGCTCCACAGATTTTTTTTGTGGAATTTATAAATGTTTAATTCCAAGTACAGGCAGTTTAGCCTGGTCTAAACATAATACTCACGTCTAAACAAACGTTTAGCCTCAACTCTGAAGCCATATTAATCAGGAAGAAATGTCTAATGTTTTAATTGACTAGGGTCAGTATTAGAGACAAAAAAAAATTCTGACTTGCAAAAAACGAGCGGGCAGATGAAATACTTTGTGGGTGTTAATTTGTGTATCAAATGATCATTCTGCAGTTCCCCTCGTTGAAATGCAATATTTTCTAAACGTCTAGCCAAGCTGTGTGTGCAGTTTGCTTACCACCAGGTCGGGATCCTGCATGAGGGTCAAGATCACCTCGTAGAGCAAAGGCCGAAGATCGGATTTGAATTTGACGGAGATCCACTGTCCTATTAGCCAGATGACTCGTCTTCGTATCAGCTTGTACCTGGAAGAGGGGGAAATACCATGGTCTCAGTTCTGGTTCTTTAAAAAATAATTTATCAGCTTATCCAATGGATAAGTACAAAGGATATTTGTATGATATATTTTAATAGAACACATAATAAAGTAAAAAAATTTAAAAACTGTAAAAAGTAAATCGCAGTCTCACTATACATTTACAATTATTAAAAGAAAAGAAGTCTATTTTAAGATCTACAAGAAGTAAAATTTGGGATTAATTTCATCCAGACATTTCTTTTATTTGGAATAGTTGCAGACAATCTGATTAAACTTTCAGGGAAATGGACAAATTCATCTGTAAAACATATGAAACCCCTTAAACAGACACAGTGTACTCTGAACAAGAAATACAACCTGGAAAGTTACCATTATACCAAAACTGAAGACTATAGCGGAGTGTTCCTTTACACATAATACCATCCAACAACAAGGTGAAACCTTGGACCCATGTTAATGTTTTTAAACTACGGCATAACAAACAAACAGAAGAAGCCAGAGGGACAGTGAAGACAGAGGAAACACTAAGCAAAAAGAAATAGTCTTGGAAAACCAGAAGGCTTTAGATGCCCGCCTGGGCCTCATGGTGCGTGATGTGAATTAAATCTCCCTACACTGCATGTCGAGTAGTGATGGGTTTTTTCCAGCAGTTGTTTTGGGCAAGCGTCCCGGAGCGTCTGCCCTTTTAAATTCTGAAGAAGAAAATGTGTCAAGGGACCGCCTCGGCAGGAACGACGGGGATCGAGGAAAGAATGCACTGAAAAATGAGAAGATGAAGGATAGGAGATAACACTCTTTTTTGGCCTCTTGTCAAATATCCACTGGGAGACAAGAGACATGCAACTAGGCAACTGTCCAGAAAAGTCTAAACAACAGCATGACTCGTGGCTCCAAGATTGCGAGTGTGTTTGCCGGTTTGTTTCTGGTTTATGTCGGATAAGACAAAACTTAAAAATGCTACAACAGGCATTTAACAATTATCACCAAAATTAAGCGAAATCCATTTTCATTGCTTTAATTGAATTCCATTCCAAATTACTTTATTAATCCCAAAGGGAAATTAAATGCTGTTGTAGCTCATATTCTTCAGGTTTCTTCAAAGAGTCGTTGTAGATGCTGATGGTTGTAGGCAGGAAGGATCTCCTTTAGCAGTCTGTCTTACAGCAGATCTGAAGACGCCTCTGACTGAAGACACTCTGTTGTAGGACAGTCTCATGAAGAGGATGCTCAGGGTTCTCCATAATGTTCTTCATTTTATGAAGAATCCTTCTTTGCACAATGATCTCCAGAGGTTCCAGAGGAGTCCACAGAACAGAGCCAGGCTTCTTTATCAGCTTGTTGAGCTTTTTTAAGTCCCTGGCTCTGGGTAGCAGCACCCCAGCAGATGATGGCAGAAGAGATCACACTCTCCACAACAGCCTTTAACAGGATAATATTCTCCTTAATCTCTCCACAGCAAACTATCCAGATTTTCTGAAGCAAGCCTGTTATAATCATAAATTAAACACATATACACATGTTCTAATGGCAGTGAACTAAACAAGCGAGGGAACCAAGCGTTTCAGAAAAGCACAGTCATCCTAAACAACTTGCATTAGGGTCCAAGGAGTAGCTGTTGAATCTGAAGGGGTACATTCTCCTTTTTTGTGTAATGAAGGATCCTTAAAGGGCGAAAGCTTCTACAACAACTTAGGAATGCTTTTGACCTGTCAAAAATATACATTTATAAATATATTATGATGTCACTGTCAAGCTGAGGCCATGCTTTACCAGGAAGTTGGAAAAAAAAGGTAAAATTTATGGTGCTTTTGGCTGATGTTACTCTCCATTCGATCAAAAACATTTTCATTTGGTTTTTAGTTGAACTTCAATAGTTTGCTTAAATATTTTTTTATGTTTACGTTATTTACTGTCTATGCATTTTTTTGGTAAATTTATCTTTGGTCCCATTTATCTTTTAATTTGATCTTGTGCTGTTATTTTCGATATCGTAAATTATATGTAACTTCATGTTTTATTTTTGTCTTATGATTATATAACTTTAATGTTTTTGAATTTCAGGGTTTTTTCTATATCTGTCTGGTGCTTGTGCATTATTATTATGTTATTTAATTTACTTTTATGTACTTTAGGATTTTTCAAGTGTTTATAGTTGTTTATAGTGTTGATAGTTGTTTGCATGTTGGTTTCTTATTTTAACCTATGTAAAAGCACCAAGCGTTACAATTAATACAATGGAAAGTGCTCTATAAATAGCGTTTGGAGCATACAAATACACAACGTACAGTAATGAATTTAAACTTGAGGTTTGCAATGTACCTTCAGCTTTCCAAGCCGGAATGTCGACTTAAGGAGGCTGTTCTATTTGATTTCTCTGTTCAATTTTTCTGACTTGTAGGTCAGAAATTCTGATTTGTGAATAAAAAATGTATGCATCCTAATACTTGCAGTTATTAGATAAAACACATTTTCTTCATTACAGTGCGCCCATTAGTTTTCAAGGGGCACTTGATTCTTTTGTTTTTGATTTTTTTTAAAGTCAGGTTTTAGTAATGTTCCTCATCAAAAAATTAGTTACACTTGCTATTGTGAAGTTTTCCCCAGCTAACTTAATTTCTTTATTTATTTACTTTCAAAAGAACGTCTAAAAAACGTGGTGGCGCCTCATGGCTGACTTTGCTTGATGAGAACAACCAGGGCACTCTTGTGAGTCAATGTAATAAATCTTATATTCTTTCTTGCATTCAGTTTCAGTGGCTGCTATAAAAACAGCAGAAACACAAGATGTGCCCTCGCAGCCTTCTGCACTCAAATTATTACTCAGTCACTGTGTCTTCTAAGGGCACATGATTAGAATACTGTGCCAGGCTTTACATAGGTATTATTATGTTGCAAGTGAGCAATACCTGATGCAGCTGTGGAGGCTGCAGTTGGTAATGTTTATTTTAGCAAACTGTGGTATAACAGAAGCAAAAGAATGGCAAAGTAGATGGAGGTGAAGGCTGACAGGGGTTTCTGTCCATCAGTCCCAGGTCAGACATGACTCATCCACACCATACCTGTCCTCCCACATAACCTCACAAAGCTGTCAGAAACTCTACTCATCATTCTGAGGAACACATGGGCAATGTGTGGACAAAATATGAACTAAACGGGAAGGAAAAACCCAATTTTAACATAATCCCTCCACAGTAACGCCTCTACTTCTATTGTGTGAGTATTTTTTAGGTTGGAGAAATGTGTTGAGTAGTCATCAAGAACCTAACATTACATGTGCATAAAGTGAAAAATTAAAAGCATTCTGATTATCTGACTTGTCTGATAAAATGAGAATGGATACTACTTTTCTCAATTTAAATGTTTTCCAAAGATTAAAAATACGATAAATCTCAAACACAGACAATGTTTAGAATATTTCTCTTTACAGAGGGCCAAAATGAGGCCTAAATTGAGTGTATTTGGGAAAACTACTGACAATTTTGAGTATTCTGTTTACTGGGAATTTATTTATTTAAATCTTGTTTTAGTCCTAGTCTTTCAACAGACCTGTCTGATTTATTTAATAACCTACAGAAACAGCCTAGGTAATTAAATCAATTTAAAAGGTCAATGTGCTATTTTTTTCTCACTTTCAATTTAATTTTCCCCACTGCAAACATACCAAACTGAATTACGGTACTTTATGTTTGCAATGTGAAAGAAGAAACAAAAAGCAAGAGTCAATCCGCTCTGTCAATTTCTGGATATTATGAAATGATGAAGAGAACCAATACAGACTAATTTCACAGCATGCATTGATCACCCAGGAGAGCAACAGAACCCACCACAAAAAGGTCAAGCCGCAAAAGGCAATGTAAAAATGCCAAAGTGTTTTTTTTCAGTCTTCTATTCTGACAGCAGAATGATGAAACCCTCCATCTGTATCCCACAGTCTGTGAAGGTGACTCAAAAAACTGTAAGAAAGCCCACGACAGTGATAGTAACGGCATGTACAAGTATTGTGTACATACAAGCACGATTACTGTGTGAGATTTGTATGATATTACAGGTGAGTGCAGTTCACAGGGAGTTTGTGAGTATAGTGCGCTCTCAGATACAATGATCAAGATCAACAATCACAGGAATACCAACATCTTTGCATGCATACCTGCCTACATCTATGTGTAGTCATAATGACGCATTTTGACAAGTCAATAAATTGTAGTTCAAGGCTTTAAAATAATAGGGAATCCCAACCAATTTGTGCATATGTTGGTTGTAAAAGTGACGGTGAAGCAGAAAAGCAGAAAATAATTTACCTTTGGGAGATCCATAATAGCAATGTATTGTGATGAAAAAAACACAAACCATGAAACATTGTGAAAGGTTATAAAAGTACGGTAATGTGATTAGAATCTAAACACAATAACTCTATAAAACACAGATGTACTATTGTTGGAGGTAGCCATGGACTGCTATGAAAGTCTCACTATATATTAACCTTGACTAAACAAGGTATCATGGTATTCACACAATAACATTCAAAAGGATGAATATTCCTATGGCTGCCAAAATACTATTAAATATTGATTGTTAAAAGTTAATGTTATCTGTAATATTTACTTATTGTTTGTTTGATTTATCATCTACACACCTAAGCAAAAGCATAGTTTACTTCATTATTAGTAGATGTTTATTGTGCAGGGCTTTATGACTTTGGCAGTTATGCTACTTATAAATTAAGAAGTTGGACAAGCAAGTGTTTTTTAGTCAGGCTATCAGCCTGTAGTCAGTTTAACAGACATAACACTTATAGCTTGACAACTGCAGTTTTATGACAGTGTTACCTACATAGAAGTCATGAACGGCTCTCCTTTAGTTTTCATTCTATGACTGTTTATATTTTTATGTGGTGGGAAATATGTTTCAAGAGTCGAATGTTTATTTCTTATGAATGAAGGAAAAGCCTTCTTTCAACTAGATGATCAGCAGTGAACAGAGACAGGTGGGGGAGGGACAATGCTGCATTACACTATGCTCCAAACATTCGGAGAAAACTCCAGTCACTTCAGCACTTTCTCTGGTATCAAAAGGACTTTAACATGAAGCAAATGTATGCTGTAAATCATTTTTGGCCTTAAACCCCTACCTTTTTTTTTGAAACAGTAGTTTACCTTGTTACTGGGAGCTGCCCAATGCCTCTATATAAGGGACAATAAATAGTAACTCATATAGTCTTTGTGGGTTTTTTTTAATGAAGTTCCCTCTTGATCTTAATTTTCAGATTGTCTAATACCTCTGATACATTGAGCTGCAGGTTTCCCTGGCCCATGCCTAGCTAGTGGTATGGATAAGGCCAACATAGACAGTTATATTAAAAGTTGCATACTGTTTGCAAGGTCTCGCAATCTTAAATATTTAATTTAAATTACAGATGAGTAAATATGGAAGAAGCAATTGTTATGGAGTAGGCATAGAAGTAGGTAGAGAAAGGGGTTTATAATCTAGTGATATTAACTGCATTATGCAGTCATTTGTCAAAAAAAAGAACAATTTGATTATTAACCAGCCTCCTCACATTGAGCGATACAGACAAGTGATGTTATGAACTGCACTTGCTGTACCATCTCTATGGAAACACGAGCCTGTTAAAATATGGAAAAGATTTTCTTGTGTCTCTACATGGGGCAGGAAAACCATCAAGCTCATGACTAATTTCTCCACAAAGTTCCAAGGAGACATTTTGCCATTTCCAAAAATGTTGTTTTGTATCACCTTTAAATTTCAGTACCTCCCTAATTCTGGTAGCGTATTATTACAAAAAGGTTCTTCAAAACTGTCAATTTGGGAAGGCGCCCTAGACTTGCCTTAGTGCACCAGCAGCTTAGGTGGAGCAGACTTCATAGAAGTTCTTCTTCATTTAATGAGAAAAAACAGTGAACTGACCCGGTTTTTTCTATGTATTGATGGAGATAAGTGAGGACTAGCAAGATCAATGAATCTCACAAAATGTCCCATGAACTGATTCACAACTAGACATGATGGGGGGGGGGGGGGGGGGGATAAAAAATCAATAGGGCTTCAAGGATATCCTTGACCAAGGAGACAGCATCGCACCTGTCACAGGTAAAATTTGTGCAGAGGAGGAATTAAGCTTCAGAACTTTGCAGGAGGGCGAGAAGTTTGGTTTAAACTGCCTTGATGTTGATAATCAATGGAAAATTGTTTTAAAGAAAAATCCTACTGCCAATGACTCCATTTAATCGTTGTGTGATGTCAATGTGAAAAAAATGTTAAGATCAGAACAAACATGCTGTATTAACAGCTATCACCCAAGAATAACAGACAGTGGAGCAGCTGGGACTGTTCTGCTAACAGTGACAAATGTGCACCAGGCAAGGGAGGCAGCCAAAAAAAAATCTGCTGAGAATGTGGCTTCTGGCAGAGACAAAACAGCTACTGTTATTCTGCTCCTCGTGAGATTTTTTAAAGTTGGATAAATATTTAAGTCATGAAGCTGCTGTGGTTTATTAGCCATTACGAATATCACTGCAGAAGGAGGGAGTAAATACAGATAAATTGCTTGCATGAAATAATCCGACTGGAGTGGGTTGAACAACAAGATATATTAACCTGCCTGTAGAGGAAAACATAATGAATAACATTTCTTTGGACAAAACAAATATTGTGTGTAAAAAGGACACCTCAGCATACAAAAAAAAACCTATGAAAGCAAAGTTAAAGTATGGAGAAAATGTTTTTAAAATATTGTTTCCCTTTGATTTGTCCTCCAAAGGAAGAACCTTATGAAACCCCACTATGCCGTATGTCAGTGGAGTAAAACCTGGTAGCTACAACCATTGGATGCTGCTTAACATCGCGATCAAAGACTTTATCGAAGTCTTGTGCATCACCTTTCTAAACAACTCACTCATTAGCTTACATAATTTGACTTCCAGCTAAGCACAACCCTGGGACGCCAAACTCCACGTAGGTGCTCCTGCTACTGAATTTATGCAAAAGATGCTCAAATATCTATAAGGGGTCAAAGTAACAAAAATTAACTTGAAATGAATTGAGTGTGTGAAATACTGAACATGGTAAAATTTAGTGCCGTATTGCGGGTCGAATCAGATTGGTCGAGGTCGGGCAGCAATGGTGAATGATGGTGGCAAAAATTGTGAATAAAAAAGAAAATAATACACTTTCTGTGATCCCAAAAAACGTTTAAGATGTTTTTAGGCGAGAATGTAGGTTTGTTGAACTTAAATATCTACATCACAATAAAATGTAATACATAAAAATATCCTAATCTCATGAATTCTTAAAGGCTGATCATTTTATTATGTTCATAAAATGTTTATTATTGTGTTGTGGAAATCTTAGCAAGCTGAAGAACATGCTGAAGTTCAAAATGTAAGAACTAAACTAAATGTTGCGTGTTCACTAAGAACTACTTTTAGAAAAATGGATTAGATGGATATTGGTACTAAAGGACAGGGACACAGATTGGTTTAACATCTGGGTGAACGTAGATTAAATATACAGTAACTTTAATTTATGTAGTACAGATAAAAGTACATACAGCTGTTGGACCACATGTTGTGCTGAATATTGGACCATCTGCACGTTGATGGACGCTACCGGGCCTTTTGCCATCATCAGCCATTTTGTATCCCAGAATAGTCCGCCACTACAAATCCCAGCGGGCACTGCGTCCCAGTTCTGATGTGTCACAGTGAACTATATAACGGACTATGAGACTGCCCACCTTTGCCTTCAGCTGGAGACCTCGACACGGTTAACTGAAGCATCCTCTGGAGAAGAAGAGGTCCCACGTGGAGTCTTCATTTATTCTCCTTCGTTGGCCAACGAAAAGAACGTTCATGACAGAAATTTCTGGAATATGAAGG
Source organism: Crenichthys baileyi (assembly GCA_036173005.1). Classification (NCBI taxonomy): domain Eukaryota; kingdom Metazoa; phylum Chordata; class Actinopteri; order Cyprinodontiformes; family Goodeidae; genus Crenichthys; species Crenichthys baileyi. The sequence continues at coordinate 26,995 of JAHHUM010002217.1, forward strand.
CCAGAAATTTCAACTTTACCGATCGAAGGTGTTAGTTTAACACGTAACCAAAAAACCACGGAGTTTCAAGGAGACGGATCGCCACCTTGTTTTTGTTCTAGTCGACTGCTGACGGTCAGATCATATTTTTCCCTTTCGCCAAGAAGGCCAAAGGATGAAGATTGACCGCTCTTCCCGAAGTTAACCATGGACGCATGTTAACTTCCAACTTTCCCCCTCCTCCTCTCCCCCTCACGCTCGCAGCCCTGAAGGATTCCTCCACAAAGTAAAACCATCCTTTATTATTTTCTTTGATTTCTTTATTAGGAGTAGTCTGGGCAGGGAAGAGAGATAGGATTTTTAGTGCGATCAGAATCGCCACTTATAGTCTGATGTTATGAAATTGTATTTGTATGCAACATTGTATTGAACTCTGATGTGCTGTATTGATTGCTGAGGCAGCCGTGTCTCACAAGTTTGTGTCTTTACCGTGCGAACACCGGAGCGCCGGTAATACTGGACTACGACAGTAACCTCATGGTGACATTCACCATTTTCTTTGTCTCAGCTTCACTGCTTGCTAACTTGCCGCCAAAAGGTTTATGACTCTTTGTCTAAGCTGAGTTTACAACCTTGCTTGGGGGGTTTTATGACAGCCCGTGTCCCGCTGTGCTATGCTTTCTTGCGGGCTGCTCCCAAACACCACATTCCTTTGTCATATTACCACTTTTGCCATAACTGCTGGTTGATTCAATACATACACACTGCTGTTTTGCTTTATTTTGTTAGTTAGATATTTTACCCTTTTGTGTAGAACTTTGCATGTTTGAGTAGGTGAAGATTATTGAATCGGAGAGTTGATTGTATCAGGCTGATTGATTTAATAAATTTTCACCTAGATAAAGAGAAGGCGTTTTGTGTTTATTTTGTGCAAGAGTGATTTGTCAGTCAAAATAAGGCAAAGTTCCCCACGTTTCGGTAGAAACGCTTGATTAAACAGTGTCATTTAATAATTGTAATTATCAGAGGCCTTGAGCCATAATTACACACCAGAGGACAGCTCTGGTTTCAATTCATAAACGAGGATTTTGGTTAAGGAGTTAATTTTATCGGATTATGATTTTAATTATAATTCTTGATAAATATTCAATTAGTCAATAATCTATAATTACAACACAGCAATTGGAAATCCTGATCAATGAATAAATTAAACTTGTTTTGAGTAATCTCACAATTTTAAAGTAATTTGCTTCTCAATGAGAGTAAAAGCCTTTTTTTCTGAAGCCCTTTACAAGGAGTTGAAATACAAAAATGAATAAATAATGGACTGACACTCTAAAAATAAGTGCACTTAGAGTAAGGTACGTGAAGGTGAGGTTTGAACATACATATGCAACAGAAAATGTCAGGTTTCTGTTAGCTATAATCAGAAGCCAAGGTTCATTTCTGAGTGAGATCATCAAACAAGCTCCTGCTTTAACTTTCCTGCTTTGAAACCATGTAAAAAGCTCAATGTAGCAGTTCTCAACACTAAAATCAAAGGCATTTTAAGGGGGAAAACAATTTGGCAGCTTTAATAAAAAACATATCTCTTCAGTAACATAAAACAAATCTCAACCCTCTTTTTGGCTTGTGAAATAAATATTTTCAATAGGAGTACCGTTCTGCTTTCTTAAACAACAATTTCTTAACACAGACTAATGGCAGCAATGGCATTAAACTGCAAACATGTTAGAAAACAGGTTTTCCCAGCTATCAACAGAAAAGAGTTAGTATATACCCAAACTTGTATTTTTCTTTAATCACCAATTAGAGTGTGTTAGATTTAGTCAATATGTGACTCCATTGGTTAATAGGCTTAGAAGGTTAAAGAGGTCATACATTACATAAGACAGCTTTTTTTGAGCATGTGCACTTAAATTTTCACTCCCCTAATTGCCAAAGGCTCTCTGTTCACACCCAACAGTTTATTCCCATTTAATGCTAACAACTAATTACCAAAAGGCCAGAGTTTTTACCCACGTGGGAGCTTGCATTTTATCATAACTCTGCAGGAAATCTTCAAAAGCAAAGAATGTAGCGGTTTGAGGCCACCAAAGAAATTCATCACAAAAATACACAATTCTGATGAAGAGGATCCCTGCTAAACATAAAACTTAACATGCTGTAGCGTTACAAAGCACCAAAGCTAGAAATGCTCCAAAAAAGCAACACTTTGGAGGAGGGTCCTAGGAAATATATATATTACTATTTATTGAATAGGATCTCTCATATCACTATCACATACCAATATATTAGTGTAATATGAATTTAAAAGATGGTACTATAAAAACAGATATCAGATAAATCTAAAGTTAAAAGCCTGTGAGGCTATTACAAGAGAATGGGGTTGAGCGGATCCCCAACAAGCGAGCAATAGCAAGAGATAATACAAGGAATAAATATATGTAATGGAAAAACTGACAAATCATTTAAAGCTGTAAGATTCCCAGACAACAAAGTGGGTGAATTTAATAATATTTAAGTATCAAACCAGTGACAAGGGAGCAGAAAAGAAAACACAGAGAGCAAAAATGATGGGAAAAGGCAGAGACCCTGCCTGGGTGTTTCTGGTCCGGTAGGTGGGCTACAGGAAAAGAACACATGAACACTGAACAAACTCTCAAACTAGAGTTTTAGAAAACCAAATCAATTAATGTGAAGATGCAAAACAAAGCAATCATTTCCCTGCAACACAAATCATTTATCTGAAAGTGCAGACTTTTCAAGCATGCACTTCAAACAATCCTAGTTGCTTTTCTCTTAAATCATACAATGTTTGCTAAAGAGCATGATTTTTTTTTCCACATGGAATCAATCAAAAAAAGACTGGAAAGAACAAAGGAATAAGGACCCGCATAAAAAGTCAAGGGTTCGTTCACACCTGGACAGTGTAGGTGACATCAACATGCCTGCTCTCTGACGTCAACACTAACTCAAGTGAACGACCTTCTGAGTGCTCTGGGCTTTTTGTTTGTTTATTTCGGGGCCTGGGAGTGAAGAGCACTTCTTTGTTCTTTATTTCAAACATACCATCATGCCTTTTGCTGCCCTCTCTCATTTTCTTCTTTTTTACAATAAATTCATCAAGCAGCTCACTGTTTTAGTTAAACCCACGGTCAGTAAGCCTATTGATGCTCTCCATCGTGTACACATCTCTTAAAGGTCCTGGTTCTTGAGACTTAAAAAAATGTATTAATAATTGTCAGACTTCTCCCACTATTACCATCACATATTACCTGTACAATAAACTGAAAAAACTGTAAAAGCAAAATATATAAAAAATAAAAACTACAATAACATAGTTGGATAAGAATGCACACCCATCAATTAATACTGTTGTGACCGCAGGGGCTTCTGCTCTGTGGTGGTTTGGTTAGTCCTGGGTTTAATTACCGGCATTTCTGCATGGAGTCTAAAGTTCTCTCCTTGCATGCATGGTTTCTCTCTGGGTACTCTGGCCTCCTTCCACATTCCAAAAGCATGACTGTTGGGTTAATTAGTCTCTCTAAATTGCCCTTAGGTGTGACTGTTTGGGTGTAAGAGTGTGTCTGTCCTGTGTGTCCACAGTGATCAAAAATTGTCCAGTCAGGATGTGGCATGCTCACAGATTCCAATCAAAGAAAACTGAATGTTAAAATTAAAACAACAGTCTTTAAATCAACAGTCTGGGGAAGAAAGTATTAGGTTTAACTGTCTGCACACATACGCTACCCGGTAATTTGTATGTATATTTTTTCCAACCAATTTGCTTTTCAGCTGAATTATACAGAATATATCACAGAGAAAGAGGAACAAGTTTGTAAATGACGTATCAGGGTCTCCTGAAGATTTAACAGGGTGTGTGGACCAAATTTGTAGATCTGTTTTTAAATCTCACCTGCCTGAGCGAGTTGAGCTTGTTCTGATAAATTTAGCCACTACTTGCACTAAGCGCTTAAAAAAAAAGAAAAGAAGCTTCCATTAATATTACTTGGACAGAAGCTACATTTTAGCTGGTTACTTATGAGCTTTTGGCATGCCTTCAGTGTGCTGCTGGCTGCTATCAGTGACTGTAAGAGGTTAATAGTCAATTAACATGAGTTACCCTGCAAGGAAAGTTAAATCTGCAACATTTTAGATATCAATATCTAAATTCTAAAGTAATATTGAAATTTGATGATCACATAGTAAAATAAAATAATTTTAAAAAGGTGAAGCTAGAGAAGTGAATCTAAAAACCTGAAAATAACTGCTTAGCTGCTTCATGTTTCACTTTTAATTCCAACATTTAAATACAAAAAAGGCAAAAAAAAATTTATAATTTGAAAAATGGACAAATTAAAGAGAGGCAACAACAAAACAATGAGCTTAGAAAAGAAATGATTTCCCAAATCTGATATGAAATTCTAAACAGTAAAAGTAAAGACAGCTTTGACTTACAGATGTCTGCAATTGTACTTGCCATTAGAAACTCATCTTGTACAATGCAATAATGATCACAAGCGGTGTCACTTGCTTTGAGTTACATTTTAATTAAACGTCAAAGTTTTTTTTTTAATGTTTTTTATACAGAAAAAGTTAAAGCTTTAAAAAGAATCTCAGATATTCTGCCAACATACCTATGATGGCTGACTTGCAGCTCTCCAAGAAGCTGATTCTTGAACCACTGGTCAAAGTCCACATTGTCAAACAGTTCATACGCTGCCAGCCCCACTGCATTATAAACTGTAATAGCACAAAGGAAAACTGTATGAGTCTGTAGCAATAGTTACAGTTAGAGCAGTGGTATTAAATTTTCCTTCCAACAATGTAGTGAGACATGGTGGCGACAAAAAAATACTGAAATCCATTAGAAAGTGACAACAGCATAGATTTTTTAATCAGTTACTCATCGTATCAAACAGTTTTCCATCTTTGTCGCCCTTAGCCGATCTAGAAGTAAAGGAATATGGGTGTGCAACCAACAGAGACTGGATTACTATAAAAAACAACCTCCACACATTTTCAAAACTTTTTTCTACTACTATACCTGAAACACGATAAAACATGTTAAGGCAACTGCAAAGCAGAACCTTGCACCAGTAAAGAGTGGAGTGCTTCTATGCCAAGACCCGTAATCTCAAAATACAGCAGGAATATTCAGAAATCATTTAAATACCTACCATTTGTATCATTGAGGGCCGACTGATATGGATTTTTATATGGCATATGTTATCTTTTACAAGATAGGCTGTTTTCCCCTCCAAATTCTTATTGTCTCTGGGATCAAAACTACAGCTTTTTCTCTGGGTATGAAACATGTCAGTACAAGGTTGGCAGAAATTAGATGGCTTCTACATCTGCTGCACTTCACACACAGCATTTAAAGGACGGCTATTCCACAGGAGCCATTTGCTTCAACCCTCTGCTAGTTGGAACTTATTGCTTATTAAGCTAAGGCTGAATAAAGGTGGCACACAGAGACTGGTACCCCTGTTGTTCACCCTTTTGGGTCTCCTAGGATATCACCCAATATGTTTGAAATATTGGCAGATGGCTAGTAACAAAAAAAAAGGCTAATTATTTCGAATTTAGTTTCAAATGAAACTGAACATTTTGTTACTGATAACATGCAAGCTTGGCATTGGACAAAAGCATATTGACAAATTACCCTGGGTCTGCATCATGGGTGACAGAAAAAACTAGATATCTCAGAATAATTATGAAATAATGAACAGGTTATATGGATTAGTCCCAAACTTCATATTTGAACTCATTTTCTTAAAACCATTAAAAGGTACCTGAAGCATTTTTAGCTATTATTGCAAACATTAAGTTTTACCCTACAGATTTAAAAATACAAGCCAGTAAACTTATTTTAGCCGCAACATCCGCCCTTTTTGTACAGCCGAATCTTACATTGTGTGTTGTTTTAACTTAGCACTATGTCTTGGTCCAGTTTAAATTGACCTGGGGATACATTAAAATTAATTCCTGCTCTTACTTTGACATTATTTTTGACTCCCTTGGATGAGATGTTTAAAACATTTGCATTTATAGTGGTTCAAAAAAGCATATCAGGCAGCTAATGGTCTACGCCACTACACTTGCTCACTTCTAATGAACAATATTTCGGGGAGTGGAAGGTTACACTGCCCATGTGGCCTTTAAAAATGACAAATTAGAGAGCTAATGAAAGTTATGCACACTCCCTGTGGAGACTCTGCAAAATCACAAATTAAAATTACAATACATTTGAGACCATATTGTAGGAAATGGATTAACATTTGCTGCAGTGTGAGCGGACCTCTCAGACTAACTACACCAGTTGGAGAAACTGAAACAGGTTTATAAATCAGATGATGATGCCTCATGCTAAAAGAAAAATACAAAATAATAACTGGACAAGGGCAAAAAATGGATGGAGGCTTTAAGACAAATTATTAATATATATATATTATTATTATGATTTGAGAGACAAGCTTACCTACTTGAAAAACCCAACAAACACCATATGAACTTTATTGATAGAGCACTTAAAATACACACAAAGGACCAAAGTGCTGTATGATAAATCTGGACACCAAACAAAGTAATCAACCGATTATGTTATATGTGCATAATTTAGTCTGAATTATGTCATGCAAAAACATTCACACCCCTTAAACTTTTTCACATTTTGTTACATTACAGCTACAAACATCTATGTATGTTATTGGGATAAAATGTTATAGACCAATAAAAAGTAGTGCACAGTTGTGTAGAAAATGGGTTTTAACTTTGAAGTGGTTTTGAAAGTTTTAAACAAATAAAGATTTGAAATGTATGACTTGTATTTGTTTTAAACGTAGCTTACTTTGATACCCTTGAATAAAATCTGTGGCAAGCAATTGTCACCTAATTAGTAAGAAGTCCAACTGTGAATATTTCTCTCTCAGTAAGCATACAGCTGTTCTGCGGAGGCCTCAGAGAACATTGGTGAACAAACAGCATTATAAAGCCCAAGGAACACAGCAGAGTTTGTAGTTTAAAGCATATTAAGGTTATAACATTGAGAGCATTCACAGCTCTCAAACCACCTCTATGGTAGCCCAGTTTCATCATCCCACTGGGTGTTTAGGGTTTTACCTTCACTGTCATTGCACAGCTGAGATCGCTAAAAGTACCTAGGTAATAGGGACACTCTAAGGAATGCAATTAGTTGTGTGTGTGCGTGTGTGTGTGTGTGTGTGTGTGTGCTTGGGTTTAGAGCTACTATAAATATGTATCAGTTTATAAAAGTTCTATGTTTACAAGTTTAAAAACTGTAGAAACTTTGATCACATTTAAAATAGAGAAACCCATTTAAAATATTTAGGTTCAATATTCTTTAGCTTTACCATTACCAATTCTTAAAGAACGTCAGTGGACCTTTGACTAACCTGCATCTTTCATTAGCAACTGTACAGGGTCCTCTGCATTGGTTGGGCCTGCAGAGATACAAAAAAACCTTGATGTAAAAAAATGGCAGAGTTCAAGAAAATATTTCACCTCAAACATTGTTCAATGGCAACAAATATTCTGTACCAAATCCTTTGATACAGTTAAAAATTAATAAAGCATTGACTCCAGAATATACAAATCAATTTATCAGCAAGGTCTCCTTATCCCCTTCAGTCGTTTTTTTCATCCCCTTAGTATTTTTTCTGCCACTAGGGTTCATCTATAAATGAAAAGTTTTATTCTTTCTCTTTTTATTCCAGGAGAACCAATTTCCGATGCAATTATGAGCGCAAAGGCTGCTCTAATTCAAAAACATGACAAGAGCTACTATGTTTCTGACTGAGGAACTGGATAGCTGAAACTGGATGTTATACTGATTATAGCCTGGGAACTTCCTAGCCCTGCTGATTGCATGTCACAGATGCAGGGACCGATTAAAGAAACGTGTTTTGTCATTTTTTGATGTATAATCTTATTTCCCCATAGTAACCAAAACAAGATCTGAACTCATTTTGGACTGATTTTGCATTGAGGTGGCCTGAAGAAAACAGCATGAGAAAGGAAAGACAACTATTTACTGGATTTTCCAAAAATAATTTGTTTTGCATTAAATATATTTTACAGGACTATCACTAATGACTTGTTTTATTCTGATTCATTTATTAAATTAATCAGGGAAAAAAGGATTAACTATTTTTTGATTAATTGATTAATCCAAATGTGTTAAAAAAAGGTTTTTATTTTTACACTGAATGTTCACATTTACTGCATATCATAAATTAAAATAATAAATTTTATATATACAAAATAAATATGCCTTCAGAATGCCAAATATAATAACACTGAATACATTTTAAGTAAAAAGTGCAACAGGGAGGTTTTCTTTCAAGCGGATTTGAACTCAAACTGACCTTAAGCCTATTTTTGTTTATTTCCAGGTTCAGTCTCATCATATGTGACATTTTGAAGACGGGCTTTTTATTTCTAAATACACAAATAGTAAGGTCTTAATTTTGATAATTTTATATATATATATACATATATACACATACATACAAACATATATATAGTATATATATAAACACACACACAAACATATATATATATATATATATATACAGGGGTTGGACAATGAAACTGAAACACCTGTGATTTTAGTGTGGGAGGTTTCATGGCTAAATTGGACCAGCCTGGTAGCCAGTCTTCATTGATTGCACATTGCACCAGTAAGAGCAGAGTGTGAAGGTTCAATTAGCAGGGTAAGAGCACAGTTTTGCTCAAAATATTGAAATGCACACAACATTATGGGTGACATACCAGAGTTCAAAAGAGGACAAATTGTTGGTGCAGCTCTTGCTGGCGCATCTGTGACCAAGACAGCAAGTCTTTGTGATGCATCAAGAGCCACGGTATCCAGGGTAATGTCAGCATACCACCAAGAAGGACGAACCACATCCAACAAGATTAACTGTGGACGCAAGAGGAAGCTGTCTGAAAGGGATGTTCGGGTGCTAACCCGGATTGTATCCAAAAAACATAAAACCACGGCTGCCCAAATCACGGCAGAATTAAATGTGCACCTCAACTCTCCTGTTTCCACCAGAACTGTCCGTCGGGAGCTCCACAGGGTCAATATACACGGCCGGGCTGCTATAGCCAAACCTTTGGTCACTCATGCCAATGCCAAACGTCAGTTTCAATGGTGCAAGGAGCGCAAATCTTGGGCTGTGGACAATGTGAAACATGTATTGTTCTCTGATGAGTCCACCTTTACTGTTTTCCCCACATCCGGGAGAGTTACGGTGTAGAGAAGCCCCAAAGAAGCGTACCACCCAGACTGTCCAGAGTGAACCCAGAGTGAAGCATGGGGGTGGATCAGTGATGGTTTGGGCTGCCATATCATGGCATTCCCTTGGCCCAATACTTGTGCTAGATGGGCACATCACTGCCAAGGACTACAAAACCATTCTTGAGGACCATGTGCATCCAATGGTTCAAACATTGTATCCTGAAGGCGGTGCCGTGTATCAGGATGACAATGCACCAATACACACAGCAAGACTGGTGAAAGATTGGTTTGATGAACATGAAAGTGAAGTTGAACATCTCCCATGGCCTGCACAGTCACCAGATCTAAATATTATTGAGCCACTTTCGGGTGTTTTGGAGGAGCGAGTCAGGAAACGTTTTCCTCCACCAGTATCACGTAGTGACCTGGCCACTATCCTGCAAGAAGAATGGCTTAAAATCCCTCTGACCACTGTTCAGGACTTGTATATGTCATTCCCAAGACGAATTGACGCTGTATTGGCCGCAAAAGGAGGCCCTACACCATACTAATAAATTATTGTGGTCTAAAACCAGGTGTTTCAGTTTCATTGTCCAACCCCTGTATCTATATATATACACACACATATACATACAAACACATATGTACATATATACACTGCTCAAAAAAATAAAGGGAACACTTAAACAACATAATATAACTCCAAGTAAATCAAACTTCTGTGAAATCAAACTGTCCACTTAGGAAGCAACACTGATTGACAATCAATTTCACATGCTGTTGTGCAAATGGAAAAGACAACAGGGGGAAATCTTTGGCGATTAGCAAGACACACTCAATAAAGGAGTGGTTCTGCAGGTGGGGACTACAGACCACTTCTCAGTACCTATGCTTTCTGGCTGATGTTTTGGTCACTTTTGAATGTTGGTGGTGCTTTCACACTCGTGGTAGCATGAGACGGACTCTACAACCCACACAAGTGGCTCAGGTAGTGCAGCTCATCCAGGATGGCACATCAATGTGAGCTGTGGCAAGAAGGTTTGCTGTGTCTGTCAGCGTAGTGTCCAGAGCCTGGAGGCGCTACCAGAAGACAGGCCAGTACACCAGGAGACGTGGAGGAGGCCGTAGGAGGGCAACAACCCAGCAGCAGGACCGCTACCTCCACCTTTGTGCAAGGAGGAACAGGAGGATCACTGCCAGAGCCCTGCAAAATGACCTCCAGCAGGCCACAAATGTGCATGCGTCTGCACAAACGGTTAGAAACCGACTCCATGAGGATGGTTGGTCACAGCCAAACACCGTCCAGGACGCTTGGCATTTGCCAGAGAACACCAGGATTGGCAAATTCGCCACTGGCGCCCTGTGCTCTTCACAGATGAATGCAGGTTCACACTGAGCACATGTGACAGACGTGACAGAGTCTGGAGACACCGTGCAGAGCGATCTGCTGCCTGCAACATCCTTCAGCATGACCGGTTTGGCACTGGGTCAGTAATGGTGCGGGGTGGCATTTCTTTGGAGGGCCACATGGCCCTCCATGTGCTCACCAGAGGTAGCCTGACTGCTATTAGGTATCGAGATGAGATCCTCAGACCCCTTGTGAGACCATATGCTGGTGCGGTTGGCCCTGGCTTCCTCCTAATGCAGGACAATGCTAGACCTCATGTGGCTGGAGTGTGTCAGCAGTTCCAGCAAGATGAAGACATTGAAGCTATGGACTGGCCCGCCCGTTTCCCAGACCTGAATCCGATTGAGCACATCTGGGACAACATGTCTCGCTCCATCCACCAACGTCACGTTGCACCACAGACTGTCCAGGAGTTGGCGGATGCTTTAGTCCAGGTCTGGGAGGAGATCCCTCAGGAGACCATCTGCCGTCTCATCAGGAGCATGCCCAGGCGTTGTAAGGAGGTCATACAGGCACGTGGAGACCACACACAATACTGAGCCTCATTTTGACTTGTTTTAAAGACATTACATCAAAGTTGGATCAGCCTGTAGTGTGTTTTTCCACTTTAATTTTGTGTGTGACTCCAAATCCAGGCCTCCATTGGTTAATAAATGTGACTTCCATTGATGATTTTTGTGTGATTTTGTTGTCAGCACATTCAACTTTGTACTGAACAAAGTATTCAATGAGAATATTTCATATATATATATATATATATATATATATATATATATATATATAATATATATATATATATAATATATATATATAAGTCAACTCTACAGATTGTTGATTAAACATTGAACTGACCCTGCAGATTCTGAACCATATCCAGGAGTACTGGTGTCAGGGTTTGGCTGTAGTTGTGGAAGATGTCCAGGAACAAGACCTCTGTACACGGCTAAATGGGAAAAAAAAGGACAAGTAGCAGTCAGTATACCAAATCATCATATGCTAAACAGCCAACTCTGGTTTTGTAGGTGGTAACATGATTAAGCTAGGCTGAAAAGCAAGAGGAATGACATCAAATCTTTAGCTCAATATAAAGGAGTTTAATAACACAAAAGTCAGTAGTACACTGGCATACGCTCTTTCTATCTGCTTGGCTTTGTTCAGTAGACAAGGACAAACATCTACTTTGTGCACCAACTTAAGATGTCACACACTAAAATGTACCGATAAAAACAGGTCTGAGATGTTGGACATGTGCTGTGGAGGTTCAGGATTACATGATAAAAATATTAGCACCGTATCTCAACAAGCTACAGCATCCTTTCAGAAAACCTAACGCAGCTTTATAAAAGGGGGACAAAGACAAAACCTGTGTTCTATATAGACTGATAGGTAAAGGTCATCTATAATCATCTGTTAAATATGATGACCTTATACGAAGTTCGGAGCACTACATTTTGGTTCATGAACCTTCTTTAGTATGAGAATATGAAAAAACAAAGGTAAAAAAACAGGAAGGACACTGTTAAAGTAAACTCCAGAATAAATTATTATCTAAAAATTTTAACATGTCTATAAAATAAAATCTGAAATTGACATTAAAATTATAGGCAACCAGGTTGCGGTACAACATTATAGAGAACGACACGGAAAAAGGCAGATAGAAAACATACCAAGGATGAGATATGTCATCACCACCAGCTAAATATAAACTGCTGTAAGACTTAGCTGCAGAGATGAGCTCTGGGCCCTGCTAATTGTTTTGTTATGCTATGATGTATAGAATGCAAAAAAATGTTTTTATTGCTACCATAAAATAAAAATGTACCTAATTTTTTTTTAATACAGCAAATACTCAAATATTTTCTGATAATCAAATTAAAAAAGTGGGTAAATATTGCTGCAAATTAGTGGCACTAACACCAGCACCTGAAAGTTTGCTCAAATTATTTTTTAATTACACCATACATCCCAAAAAAATCAAGCTACAGTTTCTTTAGTCAAGATTTTTATAGATGTGAAGTTATTAGATTTAATTGAATTTAACTATTAAGAAATGCTGCATTTAAGCATTTTCCACTCCTGTACTGCAAGTGTCAGCTAACAGCTATACTAAGTAAACAAAGGGTGCGACCAGATGCAGAGTTAAGTAGTACATTAGACAAATAAAACATAAATTCATTGAAAGCAACTACATAAGACCCCTGTACATGCACAACTTTCCAATAATCTGCAGCAGTTTAACATGTTTGCATCATCTGAATTAAACTCCATATTTTCTGCAACAGAAACGTTACAGTGTCAGACCAAGGTCAAATGTGTTCAGTATCAAAACATTAAGAGGACGACAAGCAGCAGAAGCAGTTACTTTCATGGACCACAACTTTGTTGCCCTAAAATACAATTTTGTGAACAGCTGGAAAACTGTAACCTGTACCGAGCACAATAGTGGTGGGTGGTAGAGCAGCTTCTCATCTGGCAAACAGCAGTGACAATGATCCAGTCCTCAGGTCATGTAAACGGTCAAATTTTTCTTAACCAGGCCATTATGTTATGAAATTCTGATTAAACCTTTAAGATTATAAGGCCAAATTTCTCAGAAGATTATCTTTGTAGACTTCTCAAAGCTATACAACATGCTGCAATAAAACTGACTTGTACATTACTGACTAACTTGGTTAATGTCCTGTGCAAACTTCAAGCTCAAGTATTTTGCAATTAAATCCATGGTAAACTGTATTTAAAAATATGCGATTCTCTATGTTATTTGGGTGCAAAACCTTGCTCTTAAGTCATATTTCTGCTGCATCCTCAGCAAACCCGATGATGCTTGGTGTTGAATAAGGAAGCACTGTTATTAACAGAGTAAAGTTCAAAGAACTAAACACACAACCCTGAGGGACCTATGCTCTATTTCTGATGATATTATGCAGTCAATGTCTGTTATTTTACTCAGAGGATGTCCAAAATTCACAAGGAAATTTGGTTCAGTAGCAATATTGTGTGTACAATGAAACTTTCAATTATCCTCATTTCACAGGCACGTTGGAATGAAACATGAGCCATATACTGCTTGGCAACAAAAAAAAAAAAAGTGCTCATCTTTAAAAATATAAATAAATCACTTTCTGTTGACCAAACCTGGATATGGTTTGTATAATATAAAACAAGGAGAAAACCTTTGGACCCTTGCATTTAAAAGGATACATTTATTTACTTGCTACCAGACATACCCAAATAAGATGAAACTATGATGCAAGCTAAGGCTGGTGTCTCTATGGATTACTACTAAAACATATCTGTTTAGGGTTGCTTAGGATATAAAAGGAACCGGTTTCATTCAGTAAGAGCCTATTTGCCCTTGAGAGGAACATTCTGCTATGTATGATCATAAAGACATGGTCTGTGTATCTGTAAAATGTACTTTAAACTTACCCGTAAACTGTACTTCCAAGAGTCACCACCTGTTTCTTCAACAGCTATAAAAATGATAAAAATTTGTATTTATTAAAACTTTTCCATCAAGATTATATGTCACACAGCAGAAACACTTTCCATGCTGACTAAAAGACCAATGTGTTTCTACATGTGTGCAGTTCTATCACACTAAAAGCTAACTGCACTATGAGGCTAAGCATTAGAGTATCAAATTTCCAGGTGTCTATAAGATCAGACAAGTCTGTGAGGGTTTCGTGCTTTAATAAGGCTCTATCTGTCCCACACTGAGCCAAATTCAAGATGTTATTTCACTGCAAAGGTCTCAAAAAGCAATTAAAATGAGCATTTTAAAATGCCATGGGATGACACTAAATGTAAAAAAGCCTTCTAGCCACAGGTTTAGCTTTATATTGTTTTAGATTTTCAGTCCTCCAGGTCCAGTAATAAGTTTGGGAGTTCCCAGCACTCATGACTCATACCTTTAAAATTTTACAGGTCTATTGCTTCGAACACCTAAGCATTAACATATTTAATACAATCTCATGGAAACCGCAAATAAAGATACCCATCTGATAAGTTTAAATTAAGTCTAAAGTGAGGGGCCATATTGCAGACTATGATTAATGCACAACTAGCCAATTCCTCACAGCTTTCGCTGTGCCTGAAAAGCAAGCAGTCTGCAATCTTATATGTTTAGATTCCAATTATGTTTAAAAGTGTAAGAAACACACCGAAGCTCTCAGGGTCCTCCTCCCACATCGTCAGTTCTTCTTCTGTGAGGAGAAAGTAGTGTGAGACGAGCCGGCGCCCGATCTCTGTCAGCGTGGGGTGAGTGAAGAAGGCTGTCTTGATTTTGTGAGCCTCTAGACTTTCTGCTTTACTCTCTAAAGAACAGGGAAAGGAGAACAGTGTCAAGAACCATAATAATTTGTAACATAATGGTAACATAATACAATGCATAGATTGTAACAAGATAAGCCAGTACCACTTTCCTTTTTATTATTGCACGCTTAAGCACCCCTCAGTTTTAAATTACTTTAAAACTGCAATAAAAACAGGAAGTATGATGTATCTTTATCGAATAGTATTTCATAATATTTATGCAGTGAATCAATTTTGGTATTTCATTCCAAACTTTAATTTTTTTAAATAATATGCAAAGGGAGTTAAAAATGATAAAACATATTCACCACTTCTTTAAAACGTATTTTATCTTCATTGTCATGTTGATTAAGACCCTGTTTCAGGGTTACTATACGTTTTTGTTTTTTTTAATTCCATACTTTTAAAACAGGGCTTTGTCAGCAGAATGTAAGGTGTTGGTTAAAATGCTAATCGAGCCCAATAAGCGGTGGTTCATCAAAATATTCTCTAAACTGTATTCTTGGCTGCAGAAAAGTAATGGCACCAACTCACTTTATAAAACTGGCATCTAATGTGATAAACCCAACACGGTACCACTAGCTCGAGACGCTGGATGGAATTTGGTTGGACAAACCTAACACTATTTTTTGACACATCTTTGAAGCAACCAGACAAGAATTTAAAAAACCCTGCTGGCAAAAGTGTGGACACATGAATGCCATTCACACTCCTATTTAATGGTCATTTCCCAAACTTCCATCATTTTGGAAAGGCATTAAGATCAGTGAATGTATCGCAAATTACAAGCTCCCCAGCTATCCGCGAGTATGGTATTCTGGGGTTAATCCCAGAAAACAAAACGTTAAAAAAAAAAAAAGATTACCTATATCTCTTTAAAATAATGACTGGGGCAAACAACAACAACGCTAAACCAGGAATTCTGAAACCAAAGCAATAGACATAATTGAAAAAATCTAAATTATGGAGAAAATTCCACCTGCGAAATAAAAAATCCCCCACTTTTGCAGACTCAGATTTAAAAGATGTTTTTGATATTTCTGTATGTTCTATAAATTAAGAAGTAACGCAATTCTGAAGTTGGATTCTGATCAAGGGGTGTAATAAAGGCAATTGTTTTTTGACAAGTTACACTTAGATTTGTCAAATCTGGATTGGATTACGTTTTAACAAATACTGATTCTTTAAAGACCTAGTTTTAAAACCACACACAGGCCCAGTCTAAAACCCTGATCTGAGAAGGTTTAAATGCCAAAAAAGGAGTGTAAAGAGCCTTTATATTTGCGGTTATCCATGGACATCTGTGAATCTCCCAAAGAGAGGCTCTTCTCTGCTTCAGACGTTTTATAACTCACCGTCGATGTTCTTGGCAGGTTTGTATGTATCGTTCTTTACGATCATCTTTATGAGGTTCATGCACTGAACAATGAAACGCTCAAAGGTCACTCCCTCTCCGGCAGGTGTGAAAACATAGGTAACGGCAAACTCCAGGGAGCGCTGGATTAGGGGAATGAACGCACACGGATGGTACTCCAGGAAATCTAACAACTGCAAGACCCCGAGGAAAGAGAGGTATAGACATGACATGGAGAAAGCGAGAAAGACATATTTACAGTTCGAAACTTTACGAAGACAATGAGACATGGCATACATTTAAGTTTGGTTTACTTACAACTTTAGTGTACAGTATTATCGTCTTTTCCAGCTTTTCTCTGCATGGGCTCTCTGAACCAACCTGCCGACCTGAAACCGAAAAAGAAATGTCTCACAGAATTGTTTAACTAGAAGAAACATGCATATCACTGAGCTAAACTCTAAAATGCCAGAAATATCACTTTCGATTCAAGCTTTTCAGCAACCAATTATTATTATTAGAAACAAACTTAGGACTTTTAGTGAAAACCTGATGTACCATAAATACCGTGGTACATGCTGTTCAAGTATGTTGTGTTTTATGGAAAGTATACAGAATATATATATTTGTTTGGGTGGGAAAATCTGATACACATCAATTATGACACAAAAAAATTTAGAAATCCAGGTTAAAGGGTAAATCTTTCTTTTTCAGTTAGTGGTGTCCAAGTGAACAAAAAACAAAAATATTACATAAAAATCTATTCTACCTGGGAAGTTTATACAAGAATGCACACAAAACATAATTTCTGCTATTAAGATAACCCAAAAACATACTGAGCATTTTCTTGTTGAGCACATTCATGGCAAATTTTAATTAACGAGCAGGAGCTACAGGGTCCCTGCTGCTTCCCTTCACATTACAGGCAAAAAACTAAGATTAGTACAAACCTCAAAGTTATTTCATTTTTTTTGTTTTTTGAAGGTATACAGAGGCCAACTGGAAGGTAATTATATTTTAAGAAGAGTCAATTAACTCTGAAGAAAACCCACAGATATTCACTCTCAAAAAATAAATATTTAAAGTGAGGCTAATGGGGCTTTTAAGCTTCTAAGAGAAACTACAGTCACCATTCACTCTGTTGCATCTCATTAGAGAGCGGTTTAAAGCAGAAGCAATAAAACAGTTTGGAGTTTAATACATACTGGTACAAAATGTGGGTTTTTTTGCCTACAGGTCTCTGAGGATTTGGAAACTTAGATAGCATGATGTTAATTTTAACAGTGAGATGACAGCAAAGTTAGGGATGCACAATATATCAGCATTAACATCGGTTTCGGCTGATTTTAATGATTTTAAAAATATCGGTATCGGCCTAATAAGTAAAACAGGAGAGGGAGGGGTGTCAGTCAGCCATGTGGTATTCATTTAGGCATGTGACAGAGATGCAGTGCAGGACAGTAGAGTGTTTCACTGAAGCAGAGAAGCAATTTCAGCAGTGTGGTCATTTTTTCACAGTCTCAAAAGGGTAGTGAGATATATATAATATACAAGATCTGGAAATATCGGATATCAATATCGGCCTGAATTTTCATATCCGTGCATCCCTAAGCAGAATATATTATGTAGTCCTGGTTCATACTGCTTACATCTAGAGGAAAGCTATGGATTCATATAGAAATATATAATATCAAAAAAAGATTCCCGAACACCCTTAGTAAAGACACAGGCTGACTGCCACCATGCTACACTGCATTAAAGCAGTAGTCCATGGAAAATCAGACAAACCAAGAACATGGACACATTTCAGCAGGATTAAGATTATGTAAAAAAAAAAAAAAATCAGTCTTATGTAATATATAGTGTTTTAGCTATAAACAAATCTGTATTGTGTGTAATGAATGTAATGTTGTCAGATTTTGAATTGAATTACTAATAATCACTAAAGTCTGCATTGATAATTTAATTATAAGGATTGAGCGAAAACTCAATAGACAGTATCCAGTTTTCTGATGTAAAGGTTGAGCTTTGTTTCCTTTTCATTTTCAAGCCATTTTATGTATTTATATTTTTCAATCAGTAACAAAAATGTTCCTCCATAAGTTATTGTGGGAAAAAGAATGTGCTACCTGGTTGCACAGCCACCCACCCTGTTTCAGAGCATAAACAAAAGTGTAAAGAAAATGCATTTGTGCAATGCTTACAATTTGTATGTTTGGAGCTCAATACATGTTTCAACTGAAAGCCTTACTAGCAGTTGCACTTATTACAAATAACCACACTGTTATAGCACAAACAAACTGAAATCTACTGTTGAGTTAAAGTTTCTATCATCAGTACACCTGGCATTAAAGCACATCCTAAATGAAGCATGCTGACAACAACAGTTTAATTAAAACGAGGCTGTAATGAAGTGTGGATTAGTATTAACAGCAGCCTTTTGTTCCAGAAGCTGCAGCAGGTTGGGAAAAGAGCAGCCAGAGAGGGGGCGGTCAGGAAGAATCTCTACATGAATTTAGTTTTGATTTAACCTTATTATGTTACCAACTTCACCTTGCTACCAACTTCACCTCAAAAGGGTAGTGAGATATATATAATATACAAGATCTGGAAATATCGGATATCAACATCGGCCTGAATTTTCATATATATTTACATCATATATATTTACATGAATTTAGTTTTGATTTAACCTTATTATGTTACCAACTTCACCTTGCTACCAACTTCACCTCAAAAGGGTAGTGAGATATATATAATATACAAGATTATGTTAACCTTATTATGTTACCAACTTCACCTTGCTGCTTTGTTTCAGTCCTTGTGCTTGCAGTAAGGTAGAGTTAATACATTTTAATATAAACTGTCTACACAATATATCAAAATGCTGGTGAAAATAAATATGTCCCATATTTATGGGTTACTTTAACAACATAATAGTCTCTGGGATTCTTCAAGTCATTGAGAACTGGCTGTTTCATTCTTCCATTTGATTTCAATTCTATCAGGTACTTCACTGGTGGCACCGCATTATTGTTAACTGGCTCTACAACTGCTTTGTTGGCTTCTTTCTGATTTCTGTCCAAATCCTGCCTTGTGTAAATCAATACACTATTGCATTTTATTGACTTTGTGCCCATGCAGTTTAAACTCTGTTTGCAGGTGTGACAGTCAGTAATGTTAGCAGACGTGATGCAAAGTCATCAAAGTCCCAGCGGTCACATTCGGCAAATCAAGACAGAAATAGATGACAAAAGAACAAAAGGGCATTCTCTGGTTTTTCACACATGCATAGCTTTATAAAATAGCTTTCAACAATAAAGTGGCAGATGAGAATGGACATGCGACCTCAGTTGGAAGGCAAACATCAAAAATCAAGACCCAGACAACCGAGTGGACTACAAACACTGTACAAACCCAACGTCTAGATAGCTGACCTTATCAGACTGAGCACAACTAATGTTTCTTGCTGGTCCTGGCTATGAGCTTCCCTGTCATTCCTCCTATCTGCTGGAGCCAAATACCAACAGGCCCCTGAACCTGCCTCCACTGCCATCAGCACAGTCAATGTTGGATGTGACAGTTGCAGTTCATACCTCAACTCTTTTTTTTTTTGCTCCTTTTCAACATATTGAACATAAACAGCAGGTCAAACTTGAATGAGAAAGAAAAAAGGACATAACTAAAAAGGAGATCAAATACTAAAAGTGAATTTTATTTACTATCATCAAATAGACAACTTAAAAGGTAGACAGAACCCGTCAATAAACAAAATGCTTACTTTGGTTTCACTCGGCAAATTCTTTAGCTAAATTAAATTAGTTAATTTCCACCAAGAGGAACTGAAGTGCTTGGTTCATAAGAGGCTTTCCTGGTTTAACATAATTAGGTCTTAAACTGCAAAGCTGAAACTTTTTAATTACTCAAAGGCGAAATACTCTAGTTAGTTAGATGTCACATAAATTTAAATATAGTTAACACTGAACCCTGTCAGTATGGATATATTGTTTATTCAGGAAATCAGTTACTTGTGGAACAAGTTTTTTCTTTATATTGTAGATGTGCATCTCCACTATTTTAATTGTTTTTCCAACTACATTGCTTTGATGAATGCACAT
Source organism: Crenichthys baileyi (assembly GCA_036173005.1). NCBI lineage: Eukaryota > Metazoa > Chordata > Actinopteri > Cyprinodontiformes > Goodeidae > Crenichthys > Crenichthys baileyi. The sequence continues at coordinate 47,439 of JAHHUM010002217.1, forward strand.
CGGACCATTCAAGGTCGACTTTGGAAATCCTGAAACCTAGATAACTTTGCTTGGCAACATGTCTTTGTTTCCCCAAACCTCTAAATCTGTAGGCCATGTTTTTGGAAAATAGGTTCACATTGTTAAAGATATTCTGCTGAAGGAAAAATGTGGTTAAAGCACCACTGAGAAAAAAAATTGTTTCAACTTTTAAACAATATAATCATAAATTTGTGTTGTAACGGGAATTTAATTTGATAGACAAACACAAAGTAGTACATACTTGTGACATGAAAGAAAAACAATCTTTATTTTCTCCTAACTGATATCTGAAGCGTGTGGCATGCATGTGTATTCGAACCCTTTTAGTTTGATACTGCAAAATAAAAGCCTGTGCAACAAACGCCTTCAGAGAACATTTAATTAGGAGAATCCATATGTCATTTAATCTCTTTATACATTTCAGCCCAAAATTATTCATAGCTCTGGCAGATTTCGATTAAATTTTTTATTTATTTTACCAACATGTTTTGATCCGGCTTAAATTTAACACAAAAAAAAATCTATAAAGGGACCTAAAAATTAGAGTGAAGGAGGCCTTTAAGCTGCAAAAACTAGGAGCTTATGACTACAAAAAGATTATCAAAATATCAGTGGAAACATGCAAAAAACTGCTCAGCAATTATAAGGGTTTCATTGCTCTAATGCCAATAAATATATTTCTAGAGTGGTATAATTAATCTGACATGCCATTTTTTAATAAAATTTAATTAAAAATATTGTTTTAATTGACCTGTCGGTGATGCCTGCTTCTTTTCTGAACAAAGTTCTTGGTTTAATGAAAATTTCAAATCTCAATCTAACAGTTTAATGAAAATTTCAAATCTCAATCTAACAGTGGCATATTTCTGACCTTAACCGTGTATGGAGACGAGTAAACTTTTACATGCCAATGATTTTTGAATAAAAACAATGTTTAGTGAATGAAATACTACAATCATAAATATGCTAAGGCAAAGCTCTCAGTATATTTTTAGGTCCAGCTGATTGCTAAATTAAACTTATTGGATTTCCTTCCTTTAGATCAGAAACACAACTAAAACTGATTTTATTTCAGCTTTTAAGCTGACACCAAGAATATGCAGACTGGGTGTCAAACTATCTAAACGGGGGCCCACCCACTTTGTACCAGGGCCCACCCAATCAAATTGCTTTCTTAATAAAGTTAAATTATCTATATAATTTTGATTTATTTTTCTTTATCATAAAATAAAATAAAATGAAACAGTATGAAATCTAAATCAACAGCATTAATATATGCGTGGTGGTGATAGGAGGTAACAATTCCATCTTTCCAAGACTTTCTGTCATTGGCTGTTTTGAATAACATCAGTGTTGCCAAGTCCGCTTGTTAGAGGTGACTTTGGGCTTGTTTTTCTTTAAAGTTGCTTGCAAATCTCATGAGTTGCGGGTTGCTGTTTTTTGGGAAGCAAAACACGAGTGGTAAGTAGTTTGTCCTTTCCACGCCCCCTGGTAAAACAGATAACCAAGTTGAACTGTAGGTTTAAAGAGGACACCTATGGCCTAATGCGGGCCGCAGGTTCGTTGCTTCCTGCATCAGCAACATTTGGAAAACTGAAGTTTCTGCAGAACCCAGCTGAGTGGTTTAACATAACCATCACAGAGGCTGAGAACTCTATTTTCATTGAACAGATAAAATGCAAAATCAACATGGGACACAGCTATCCATCTCTGATAGCAGACATATTTCCCAATGTCAGCTCGCTGCTTAAGATTCTCATAACCCTGCCGATCACGTACTGTAAAAAAACTGTTCTCAACTACAAATCTAATAAATCAAAACTGAGGGCCTTGATGTCAACTCCTCAACTTTGGTCTTTCGTCTTTTGAACGGAGCTTGTGCGACTCTTAGGATTATGATGAAATAATATCCATCTTTAACAGCCAGCCCCGGCGCTTTCGCTTTGTCTCGTAGGAGGTATTGTGGATGTATTATTACAACTGTAAATGTAAGCCTACATTTTTTTATTTTGCTTTAGTTTACTTGTTGGACAATTTTGTAACAGGTTATGGGAACGTTGCTCCCATCATACGGTGATGGTAATAACATTCTTGCGATGCTGGTTTTCGAACATTGAGTTGTTTTGTGTTAGTGCTTGTATTATTTTATTGCACTTCTTTTAAAAACACTGACAACCTGATCAAAGAAATGAGTTGAAGGTTTTTTGGGTTTGTTTTTTGTTTTACTATGTCTTTGAGCAATAACTGTGTTACAGGTTTACTATGTTTTATTTGGCCTGGATGTTTTGTTCGAAGCTGTTTCTGGTATTTATAGACACATATCTGTTGTAACAAAGGTGGAACTTAAAAATAAATGTACTTTCAATTATAATTATTTGGCCCGCGCATTTTTTTATTAGGCCAGAGTGAAAAGTAATTTCTGGCTACGCAACTGTATCTAAAGCACAGACTGTGCATTCACTAGATGAAATACAAATGTTTGATCACTGAAAGGAAAGTCAAGGATCAAAGAATCAAGTCAGGAAAAGAGGAAAGTACTTACAGCATTCCAAGAACTGTTTCAGCCTTTCAAACACTGCATTCAGGAAACCCTGAAAAGGAAGAAATAAAGACAGACCGAGATGAGGTTCATCTGCTAACATGTCAGCTACTGAATCATGATTGCTTAACATGTATCTCAGGGAAGCAGATATACTAATACATAGACTGCATGTCTATGTGTGCATGTAGGCACACTTGCCTTATGTGCCTATGAATATAAATAAAGCTCTGAGCTCCACAGTATGAAAGATAATCAATTTTCCGTAGCTTGGTGTTGTAGCTTAGCATGAGAAATTAGGTGATAGATAGAGGGGCTCTCTGTTTAATTCAGCATTAATGTTCAGCCACGAGGTCAATAGCAGCGTCATCAATCACACATCCCAAAAGCCTATTTCAGACAGCGACTAAGGTTCCCAACAGTGTTGTTGTAGGGTAGGAAGGGTCACAACCAAAGCACAAATGACTTAGTGGGAGATGATGGAGAACACAGATTACAACAGCCATTAGTTATGATTCTGTTGGGATTTTGGTAAGATGGAGAAGCAAAGCAGGTGCCATTAAAAGAAGGAAATTTGAAAAAACATGTTCTGTTTTTAAACAATCAAAAGCGCAACATCATCATAGTTAACTGTCACTGTAAACCTTATATACAAAAAATTAAAGACAACTCTTTCCAGTAAATATCTAACCCTGTGTTACATTCTAGATTTTATAGAGGACATCAATGCATAGAGAAATTTTAAATCCATAAATCCCATTATTTATCTAAATATCCATGCAAGCCCTAATATGACCAACTTAAATTATTGTGAACGCTTCACAGTTACAACCAGCTGAATTATGATCAGTACCAGAACCACTGGAAATAGACTGTACATGCAGAAATTAGAACCTGGCCATGGGGATGGGGACCGAATTCTGTACTTGTAGAGGTACCGCACGTATTCCTTCGGTATTATCGAGTACCGACTCACGTAACATTAAACTGTACCATATTTTGGTACCTAAATGCATCATAGTCACACTGACGAAGTGGAAGAGTGGGTGATTTTCCATGCCAGACATGAACACAGCATTTCACGCACAAGAGCGTAATGACGTCAGCAGCCGCTGGTACAGTCAAAAAGCAAGCATGGCTGAGAGAAAGCACTCGAAAGTTTGGCTACATTTTTCAAAGTGCGATGCAAATTACGCTCGTTGCAATGTCGAAGTATTGCAACATGAAGTACAAGGCCAGCACACGGAATACTTCTAACCTGAGGAAGCACCTGGTTAAGAACAAAATTTAAATCAAAGCTGAAGAATGCACAATTTTCAAGAGCCTCAGATCTACGGCTGCAGCTCTTGCATTCGGCACTGTTGGCGCGCCAGCATCCGCAAGCGACTTGTCTGAAGCCAGCAGCACAAAGGAAGAAATGTTAGAATTATTTGGTGATGGCAACAGCTACGATGCAAGTGAGGCAGCCACATCAGCATCTTCGTCTGCTCCAGGTAAGTAAGTCTAGTCATGAAATTAGAATTAGCATGACATTTTAACTTGCATTAGTTATCAGCTCGGTTCCTCGTATTTTGTAACATTTGTTTCATTTGACATTTATTACCACAAAAACGCACACAAAAGTACAGAAAATTGGTACCGTTCAGTACCGGTATCGATTTCCAGGTACCGAGTATCGGTAAAGTATCGGTTCAAAGGTGAAAGGTACCCATCCCTACGTGGCTATATTATAGAACAAACAGTCTTTGAACAAACGTTTTTGTCCATGTACAACTTTTACATTACAATATGAAATATGAAATATTGAGAGTCCCCTTTTACTGAACAGTTACATTTTTAATAAAAAATAAAGAAAATATAAATATTGCACATGAATTTGTACTTAATGTACCTCTAAAAGTGATGAATATGCAGGGGTGCAGGGCCAAAAACAGTGATCACCAATAATGTAAATTATAGACATAATTCACCTTGTAGAATCAGTATTTAGAAGTCTTACAGCCTATGAGTAGCTGTTTTAAAAGTGGTTTGTTCTACTTTTTAAACTCTTAAACCTCCTGCCAGAGCACCAATGAGCTTTTCCACCAGTTTTGGGAACCAAGCATGTGTCTTCAACAGTGGTCGTTACACAGAGTGAAAGCAAGACAGTGGAACTTGCTGAGCTGCGCCAAATTTTCCTTTTAATGCAAAAAGAGAATCAGAATCAGCTTTGTTGCTAAGTTTGTACAGACAATCAAGGAATATGACTCAGGTACACTTTGCTCTCAGTGAAGATTTTTATTTATTTATATATAATTATAATAATGGAAAGAGAAAATATATTTTTAAATTTACATATATAGACAGCTGACTTTGGAGTTTTTACAGGTGAGGAAAAGCAGTTCGTCCTTCTTGTTGGCCAGGGAATGAAGATTTGCCAGGTTGATTGAAGGCAAGGGTGCACATAGTCCCTGCTGTCGGAGATTAAAGAGCGTGCCAGCTTTATTCCCTCTCTGCCAGTATAACCCGTAGAGAGCTGCAGCTCCGCTAGCCAGGATCTCTGTGTGGGTGGCGTCAATGAATGGTGGAGAAAAAATGCCAAGAGAGGATTGTCTGATATTTTGAAGGGCTTTCTGCTGAAAGAGACCATTGAATGGTGGCAGAAAGCACCACAAAAACACGCAGAAAACGAGAGACCAACGCTCTGAGGCTACCATCAGCGGCGTTATCTTGGATCCAAACATCCATAGGTATAGTTAATACGAAAAAGAAGACGGCAACTCCGTCAGAAAAATGGTATATGCCATGTTTTCAGTTGTATGCGTTCAACATCCCCGAATGTAACAGAAACGAGTAGCTGTACGATGCATGTTTAGTGTGTTCTTGCAAACATATAAATAATGTTTATGCGGTCTGTTCTTCGTCTTCGCCACCGTACTTGTTGCTATTGCCTGCAGCTTTGACTCGCCCAGGGGTGATGTTGCGGTTCGTGCAGAAAAAACAAGTTTTCTGCGGTTGCCGAGTTGAACCAGAATTCACGCTCTGGAACCTGTTTGTCAGCGAAAACACGTTGCCGGTTCAAAGTCACGTTCAGGAATCGGAACTGGCTGCGAAACCCGTTGGTAGAAAAGGGGTACCAGGGAACTCAGTCGAAAGTGGAGTTCATGGATTCAGTAGAAAATACACTGCTCAAAAAAATAAAGGGAACACTCAAATAACACATCCTAGATCTGAATGAATGAAATATTCTCATTGAATACTTTGTTCTGTACAAAGTTGAATGTGCTGACAACAAAATCACACATAAATCATCAATGGAAATCAAATTTATTAACCAATGGAGGCCTGGATTTGGAGTCACACACAAAATCAAAGTGGAAAAACACACTACAGGCTGATCCAACTTTGATGTAATGTCCTCAAAACAAGTCAAAACGAGGCTCAGTATTGTGTGTGGCCTCCACCTGCCTGTATGACCTCCCTACAAGGCCTGGGCATGCTCCTGATGAGACGGTGGATGGTCTCCTGAGGGATCTCCTCCCAGACCTGGACTAAAGCATCCGCCAACTCCTGGACAGTCTGTGGTGCAATGTGACGTTGGTGGATGGAGCGAGACATGATGTCCCAGATGTGCTCAATCGGATTCAGGTCTGGGGAACGGGCGGGCCAGTCCATAGCTTCAATGTCTTCATCTTGCAGGAACTGCTGACACACTCCAGCCACATGAGGTCTAGCATTGTCGTGCATTAGGAGGAAGCCAGGGCCAACCGCACCAGCATATGGTCTCACAAGGGGTCTGAGGATCTCATCTCGGTACCTAATGGAGTTGGAGTTACTTGGAGTTATATTGTGTTGCTTAAGTGTTCCCTTTATTTTTTTGAGCTGTGTATATTCCTGTGCAGCATTTTAGTATTTTGATTTTATCATAGTTATGCAAATTTTCCAAATCCAAGCAGTTTAAACCTGAATGCTTATCGAATTTAAGCACAAAAGGTGATGTGTATTTGTATATTAATGCCCAATGTGCTCAAACCAGAGTTCCCGCCAAATAGGAAACACAGGGTGAAACAATCAAGACCAATATCAAACAAATATCTGAAGAGAAACTTCTCAAAAGCTTTATGGACCATTGGTATGAGAATGACTATTGATGGGACTTGGTGGCTGGGCTTTTGGCTGAAACACCGACATTCAAAGAGGTCCATCTAAACAGGAGCCAGCAAGATGGAGGTGGAGTATAAGTATGGGCTGGAATTATTAAAGATGAGCTAGTTGAAGCTTTTTGGGTTCAATGTAAGCCTCAAGGATTAACTCACAGATCTACTGTCAGTTTTTTGAAGACTTTTTCATCAAGCAAAGGTAGAGGACAAAGTCTGCATCTTTCAAGAAAAACATGAACTACGTGCAGGATAATACTCCACTGCATGTATCCAAGTACTCCACAGCATAGGTGACCGTTAAAGGTTTATAGACTAAAGAATAATGACATGGCCCCTTCCTTACCTGACCTAAACCCTAAAAACTGTGGGCTCTTCCTAAACAGATGTATGGTGATGGAAAACAAAGCTGTCTGAACAGAGTCTGGGAGACCGTGCTACACAGAAAGTTGATCATCAACAGATCATGAAACTGACAGACTCAATGGCACAGTGGGTTGTGACTATTATTAAGAATTAAAGAGTGGCTATATTGGTCACTGATTTTTTCTTTGTCAGAAACGTTTCTTTATAAATTTCTGAGATTATTATTGTTCTCCCTTTAACAAATGAAAAAGCGAGAAAGGGAAATTGTAGTTTTTTATTCATATGCATAATTCTGAACACTGATAGCTGCCCAATAAATGTGCACACACATGTTCTAAAACGCCTAAAAATCACATTTTTACTTTTAATAATATTTTGGATTGACTGCATTTGTTCAATAACAATTAATTTTCAAACAACATTCCTAATAATTGTGCATACAGTGTAAAAACAGCTCAAAGATAAGAGACCGTGAGTTCATTTTATTCCTCTGCAAATCCAAGTATTTATTAATGTCTATGATTGTTCCCTGTGTCTTGGCTTAAATTATGCAGATCAGAAGTGAAGCTGACTCTGAAGTATTAAACACGGAGTAATAATTAGATTTGTCGTTGGTTCTTCATGACCTTCCTTCTTCGAGATCGCGGTAGGTTGTCAGTTTCACATGAGGTCTAGCATTGAACTGGTGCCATTACCCGAACCGGTACAGCACTGAAATCCAAATCGGATGGACAATAATAAGAAAATGAATGGAAAAAACTGAGGACAGATTAAAGTCTTTAGGTACTTTTGTTATTGGACACACAATGTTCTTGTCCCTAAGGACATACCTGACATGTTTCGAGGGAGACTTCCGTCTTTATCAAAGGTGTCACTAGTTGGTATGTGACGCAACAAAATTAGCTGTTGTTCCCAATGAACAAATGAACTTTATTGGAATACTACAGATTATAGAACTAAATACAGTTCTATAATGTTACATACTAAGCCGTGGAAAGAGGAGATGATGACTTTCAAGGAAACTTAGAACTGCTTGCCAAAATATTTCCCACCGTGGATGAAAGAGCACTGCTCCAGGAGTGGACTAGTTTCAAGCTCCATGTTGGCCAGGGCATGTTAAGGTAAACGGCAGAAGCAAAATGTCTTTTTTTTTTTTATGTTGTTTCCTTAGATATTCAGTTTTCCTAAAAAATATAGTCTTTAAAACGTTTGCTTAATCATTTTAGAATAGGTCACAGTTGGAGGTGATGCAGGAGCTGGCCTCTGACTTTGATGAACTGAAGCTCCTCTACCCAAATCTGGCTCTACTCTCTGACATTGCATTAACAGATCCAGTGTCAAATGTCAACTGTGAAAGAGACTTCTCGGCTATGAACAGGGTGAGTATGTTGATTTTTCACTTTTCTACTAGCAGTTTATCTGGGTATACTATTTTCTAATGTCAGTTATGTGATTATTTTCAATAGATAAAGACAGACCTCAGAAACAGGCTGCAGGGAAAAGCCTCACTGCATGTCTCCGCATCAAAATAAAGGGACCTTTTGCGGCTGAAATGGACTACCAAAAGGCTCTTGAAGGGTTCTTTAAAAAAAAAAAAAGACGGATGCATGTAGTGATGCAACATGCAAACTGTACAATGAAAAGTAAAACAGGTCAAAACACAGTTAACTACAGCACCTCTTCTAGGAGCTTGCTGTTTTTATTCCTTTGTCTTTAAGTGATCAGTTTTGTTGGTTCCTTTTTTGCACTTTATGTTATTTATTTTAATTTTAAATGTGATCTGCATTACTTTGCTTATTTTAAGATTCGCTGGCTGATTACTTAATTAGAATTCGACTTAAGGGCAAACAATTAATATATATTTTTTAATAACCGTTTTGTCGTTTAAATCTCTATAGTCAATGTTTAAGTATTTTCAGTAATATCTTACATTAACACGTAATTAAATACTCAATAATAAGAAAAATTACATTTTTTTTTACCAAAACACGGTGGGGCCTGCCCCAGCGACACCTACCACCGAGCTTAGTCAGTTTTCTGGGGGAAACCCTGCAATACTATACATATGCTTCTATAGTTTCTGAAAGGGCTGTTATATTATGAAAAAGAAATCTTGACATTTTGGTCAGAGGTGAAATCACGATTACAGAACACGTTTACTCACCAAGTTTTTAGGTCTTTTGGAGAAGAAAATAAAACTGAAACAGGCCTAGCTCTAATTAATGTGCCTGTTTAGGGATGAAACAAAGACACCAACGGCTTTTTGTGTCTGACAAACAAGATTTAATTTTGCTTCATTGATGCAGAGCTTGTTTAAAAATCAAGCATAAAAAAATAATTTAAAGGACTTAAAAAAAAACTTATCTTTTTTAGTCTGCATGAAACTGCCAAAATCATTATTCACAGTCAATATTTTCTGCACTGTGATTCTCCAGTGCCTCTACTACTGTGATTGGAAAACAGCCTTCAGTTGTCTGAAATGATTATGTCATGGTGAAGAGTCTTCTTACAAGCGGCTTAATACCAGAGACTCAAGAGTAAATGCTACAAACTACTGCCAGAGGGCTGTGACAGAGCAAACAGAGTTCAAGGAAGCAGTGCCAAACAAAGACTGATGGTTGCGCTGCTTGTAGTTTAAAAGACTTCAACTTGAACACACTGCACACTAAACAAATCAATACTATACACGGCCGGGCCTGTGTGAGGGGGAATAACTAGTTAGTAGTGATTGTAGTCCAAAGAAAATCACAGGACAGACCAACAAAGCCTAAATTGCTTGTTCTGCTGGAAATATGATTAGTCTTCAGATATGTTTAAACAGGTTCCTGTGAAAAATGTGCTACCTAAAAGATGGAAAAAACTTAAGGCAAAAGGAAAGACCAACAAAAGCTGTTAGGAAAATAAACAAATGAAGAACTTGTTTACCATCAATCAGATTAATTACACATAATCAAGGATTACATGTATTATTGACAGTTTTACAGTACTTCTACAACCAAAAACAGTTCTCTGAATAATAAATGAACACTCAAAATCTTAGTCCAGCTGACTAATGGCTTAACTAATATCAAAATTTGAGGTTTCATATCTTAACATCAATTTTTAGAGAAAATAGTTTGGGAGAAGAAAAAGACAACCTGTAGTAGTTGTTTATTACAGGTTTTTATTGTAACATACTATTATTTTTGACTCACATGCTAAAGGGCATCAACAATTAGCCTGGCATGACTTAGATTTGACCTGCAGGGAACAACTAGACCACTGGGTTTCCCTGCAAGTGTTCATCCCAAGAATACTTACAGCTGCAAATGTGCACATACACTTACAAGTAAGAGACAGCTAATATTCCATTGTCCAGGTGACAAAGTAGTGGGTCAGCAACAAAATCTATGGCCTGATGCTGTGGTGAACATCTGAGTTAAAACCCAAAGCTGTCATTAAAGTGGTGGGTCTATGGTGGGTTATAAAATGGTGCATATGGTACATAATTTGAATCCCCCCTACCATTTCTTCCAATTAGTTATGCTAATACATATAAATGGACAAATATATGACATGTTACTTGTGTTTTTTTTTTCCCCATGTGCTTGTTTTATGTTCCATGTTAGGTATGAAGTGTGGAATGCCAGTTAAATGTAAACTCAATAAGTCTGTCAAGAGTACCGCTAAGAAGTGCCTGAGAGAAAAAAATATCTCCAGAGGTTAATACTTGATTATCTGTTCAGGTAAGTAATTTACTCTAAAGTGCATTCAAGCATTAGTTTTTATTATTATTATTGTTATTAATAAATGGTGGGGTGTCTCTGAATTTCATTTTTTTTACCTATAACAGTTAGCAAGATAAATTACTCCAAAGTGTTCATAAGGTCACCCGTTTTAAACCAAATAAAATTTCAGATCAAATCTTTGAGATTTAGATTTAATAACCACTTCACTTGAAGCACTTTGAATTGTCTTGCTTCTGAAATTTGCAATATAAATAAATTTGCCTTGCATTGCCTTAAAACAATGTATTAAAAACATTTAAAAAATAATTACTTTCCTACTTAGGTCATTTTTACCAATCATTCTAGCGGCAATTATTTAATCAAAGAAACAAAAATGCAATTTTGGAGCTGGAGTTGAAACGACTGCCATATTTCCTGAAAATAAATTCATTAACTGACAGCTCTGAGGAAACCAAAGCACATTCTGAGGATTATTTTAAACCCGATTTAAACTAAAATGAATGAACAGTTTAATGGAGTGGAACTTTCTTCCCACTGGGAGTGGGAGAAGAGCACAAACCGAACTCCTGACTCTTTGAACCAGACAAGGCTAAAGGCACTTTCAATCATCATAGCTCATCCATATTTTGCACGGTGTGACTGGAGCTATTTTTAACTCAAAACACTTACAGAAAGTATAAGCTTTAGAAAAATAAGCGGTTCTAAAGCATCCAGACTGAAATAACTCGCAGCTCACCATTACTTCCATATTCTGTTGGGGATCTTGAAATCCATGGACTGTCAATTTGCGAAGCACTAAAAGGGGCGGACAGAAAAAAGTTAAATAAATAAATGTCCAGGACTGTCAATAATTATAAATTAGGTCAACGAACATCATCTCCTACAAAGTGTTTCATAAACTAGCCGAATATATTATTTAAATGAGTTCACAACTTTTCTGGATAATTAGGCTCTGTAATGAGCTGATTAAAAAAAAAAAACAAATCACACATGGTTTATCAATTAAAGCCAAGATTTTCTTCTTATTGTTTTATTGATAGATTATTGCAACCCCCTAGGAAGTCAATGCAGATAAGAGTGTACCATGCTATTATAAGGTATTTACTCCCTTATTGATTTCCTCTGTTTTTGCTGTTCTTGCGACACTTAGACAGAAAAAAGCTACCCAAACCAAGCTGACCCTGGGTTAAAAACTATTCGTACCCTGAGCCTAAGCACTGGTTGTGTCACCCTTGGCAGCAACAACTACCATCAAAAGTTTGAGAAAACCAGCAATCAGTCTTTTAATTCACTGCTGAATTATTTTAAATTCAGCTATACTGGACAGTCAACAACCGCCTGTTTTAGGTCACGCCCCAACATTTTGTTTTGCTTGTCTAAGCCATTCAGAGGTGGACTTGCTGGTGTGCTTTGAATCATTGTCCAAATAAGGACAAGAAGCCACCTGGTAGTGAAGACACAAACAAGCCCCTGAACATCACAATAACACCACCATGTTTGACTGTCGGCATGATGTTCTTCATCTTAAATGCTACATTGATTTGATGCCAGATGTAATGGGACGCACACTTTCCAAAACATTTCACGTTTGTCTCATCAGTTCAAATAATTTTTTCCAAACTCCTGGGGCTCATCTAGATATTTTGTGGTAAAGCAGTAGGTTACAAACTGGAACTCTTCTAAGGAGGCCATTTTTCCCAAGTTTCTTTCTTGTGGTTGAATCATGAACAGGACCTTAACCGAGGCAAGTGGGGCCTGCAGAGCTTTAGTTGTTCTTGTGAATCCAAGCCTTACATCTGTTCTTGATTTTGTTTAGATCAAGGCCTACCTTCATGTTGTCAGACAGGTTCTATTTCAGCAGTTCCTCAATTCTACAGGTTTGGCAAATATCAGGTATGGGTGCGGCTTGTGAAACTGATCCAAAACAATTTGGAACAGTTAAATCCAGATTCAACAAGGGGAACAAAATATTCACATATTGGGTTTGGTTGGTTTGGATAGCTCTTTTCCTTAACTGTTATTGGAAAAGTACTATTTACATTTACTCAGGTTATCTTTGCCTGATATTAAAATTTGTTTGATGATCTGAAACATTTAAGACTCAAAAAAGCAAAAGAAAAGAAATATTTAAGGGAGTAAATATATTCTTGATCAGGTGTGACATTGGAGCGGTTACCTTTAAGAGAGAGCAGAGTCCTCTCCAAGGAGTTGAGTGCTGCAGCCTCATCTCTGGCACAGACTTGCTGCAGGAAGCAGTCTGTGTGATGACTCCACAGGGAACACGCAAAGCTGTAGATGCCCGACGCCAGCTGCCAACAATCATAATGACAGCAGAGTCAGTCACATGCCGATAGCATTACAGTGGATTTAGGCAGGCATTTCAGCTAACCCTGCAACACTAGGGAAATTAATAACATGTTAATTATGTATGAGCACAACAGATCAGCATGCTTGTGAGCGGCACCTGTAACAGAGACTAGTCCTGTTGTTAAAGCGGTAGCTCTATGATGAGAGCTGTAAATTATCATTCTTGTTAAGGTCAATTTTGGAAGAAAATATTTTTTTTAATCCCTCAAGACGAAGGGCTTTTAATGCTTTAGTGATTGCCAAACAGAATAAAATTAGCAAAGCATTAAATCGCTTGCAATACAAATAGTGACTAAACCCTCAGACATTTCAGTGTCAACGCTGGAGCCTCGAAACAAATCAAGAATTCTTCAACTGTGAAATGTCATCAATAAATAAGCATTTATTCCAAGATGAAGGCGAACAAAACCAAATGAATAAACTTTGCAAAAAAAAAGGTTAAAAAAACAAGAAATAATCAAAGAAGCTGGGCTGAGAAGTCAGATGGAAAAAAAATTAGATCCACTGGTTACGAGTGCCTGCTGAAAAATAAATCCTTATTTTGACAGCACAGCACAGGCTTTGATATATTTGTTACAGAAACTGCCAGACTGGCAGGTTTTCTCTTTAGAGAGACTTCTCATGAGCTTCCCACTTTCCATTCCTCATATCCCAGACTAATCCAATTTATGGAAGCTGAAAAAAGATGAAGGTTAGAAAATGATCTCAGATTATTATCTTTACTACCAAATCTTGGTTTCAAGTCTTATTGCATCAACTGATATGAAAAAAGGTGCATTTGTCAGCTGGTTTAAAGCTTGACATTTGACACAAACAGAAAGGTCCTGGTGGTAAATAAGTGTCTCAAATGGTACATAGACTATAGGACTACAATGATCCAGATGCTAACTCACTTATTTATGAGTGAGTAAACAACCCTCCACCAAGTGGTAAATTCCCAATCACCATGTTGTGGAAAGGTTGGGAAAATAAGATGAAAGAGGAGACATACAATTTCAGAGACAAATAAATTAACAAAAATGACAAATACTTTTGCATAAATCTATGTTCATTTTATACAAATGCACAAACATCTTTTCACACTTGCTCCAATAATCTGCCACCAGTTATCACATTAAGAAATACATTAAAAAAGGTAGAAATCAAATAAACATTCAACATTTAAATAAGTACTAAATCACTTAACATTTAATATGCCTTTGTTCTTTTTTTAATAAAGGAAGGCATTTTTTTTAAATCATGTTTATAATTGACTTTTACGTCTAGAAAGAATCAACTGAATTAAAATAAAGTACAATCGCAAGAAGTTGAGAGCAAATCCAAACTTTGCGGATGTTAGGGAGAAGTTGCACAAAAACATACAATATGCACTAAAGAAATTTACTTTTTAGCTATATATTTTGTCCCACAAAAGTCCATCAAATTAAAAGAAATACGAGTTGAAAACTTTCGCAACAGAATGTTACTAATGCCAAATAGTGTGTAAAAATGGAGCAATTGCTTTAAATAAAAAAACAACAACATTGGAGTCCTCATAGTGAGACTTCAAAGAAATATTTATTTTAAATATGGTTATATATTCCCAGTTTAATACATGCAGTCAGCGCTTCACTTTATGTTTTTAGTTTGAGGCAAATAAAGACTTATAAGCATGCCAGGAGTGTTTTCACCGAAATAAAAGAGACTTGATTATCATGGCGGAGAAGGAGGATTTTCAAAAATTTATGCAACTTCCTGAGGTAAAAGAAAATGGGGCCTCGGGTGGCATATTGCACAAATAAATATTATAAAAGAACAAACAAAGGTTGCAAATAACAGCTCTAGGCTACAAATAACGGCAGAACAAATACCTATTATGTTTCTTTTTTTAATAGCTGCAGAGAGCTTTAATCATTACAGTTTATAATTTATCATGTAGACGTGGAAAAGAAGTTTGTTATTTCTATGGTAGGAAAACACTGATTAAAATACTCTTTGAATTCCAAATATTGAGTTTGGGAAATTACTGCAGAATTTCTCAACATCCAAGAATCCAATATTTTTCCAACCGCTGGGTAAATGTGTGCACTTCAAACACTCAATTTTAACAAATACTGCTGAACAAAAAAAAAAAAAAAAACATCAATGAAAGCAAACAATTTTTTTCCTCCTGGTGATTTCCTATTCACCTCACACAAGCATCACCAAAGGAAAGTGCAGATCATTTGATTTCATTTGATCCTGTAGGATATTGGGCCACAAGTGCTATTTCCGAGCATGGTTTACTACAAATAGTGTGCTAACAATAAGCATCCGGTCACTGGTAGCTGGGTAGATGCACGCTGTTGATGAAAGAGGAGACATAGGCCTTCTGGGAACGTTCATTCGTCATCTCAGCTCCAAGAACCCTGATAACTTCTCTCAGACCAGGGCTTGGCAAAATCATCTTTGTTTATTTTAAAAGCGGCTTTTAAAGTTTTTATAGATAAAATAGTTTCAGCTATATTTTGACTGGTAACTTCAAAGTTCAAAAGTTATACATGAACAATAAAACCCAGAGAGTCACAAGCATGTTAAAGTGGCAAGGCTTTTCCTTCAGGTTAAAAAGGGCTTCGTTTTAACGCAACACCACCAAGCGCTGCCAGCTTTAAATGGAAAGTAGCAGAAGCCTCAGGAATGAGGCTATGCGCAATTAGCATATCCATTTTGCCACTGCATCCTATTTGCATTTTCCTGGTGACAGCCATCATCAGCCTTTTACATCTAGTTGCTTCTGTGCTGCCGCTTCTTACATAGTGCATTTTAAAATTGCTGAATTCCCAATAAAGCTTCTCTCATTTGGATACCCCCTCCCCCTCCCTCCGTTTCTGTTACAAGACACTAAAATGAGTCTGCAATATTGAGAAGCACCCCATTTAACAAAAGTTAACCAACAGCTGCATATAAGTAATTTCTAAGCTTCTGTTCTCCACTTATTTGAAAACGTGATGTCAGCTGACAACAATTAACAAGTATATAAATCAAAGACAACACCTGTGCTGTGATTTCTGCTTAATTTACATGGAGCAAGATTGTTCAATAGGTAGATAAACAGCTAACCTCCATTTTTATTCTTAGTTGCAATGGTGTCAGCTAGAAAGCTTGCAAAAGGAGTCCAAAGTAAAAATGAAAAAGCTGGACCCAAAAGACTTAATGAACTGTGAATGCTATCCAAACAAAAAGTAGCAAAACATCCACTTATTGCCTCATAGATACCAGACACTGAACTCCTTTTTACCCCTTGCCCCTTATTATTAGCCCTTAACCTGTTAGCCCTTGGAATGCTTTTCCCTGTAGAGTAATTGGTTTGCTAAGTAGCATGGATTATTCAAGGGCAAAGGTGAAAATGATGGGATACGAGCTAGGGCTAAAACAATGAGTTGGATTAATCAATTATTGAAATAATCGTCAACTAATTTAGTGATCAAATAATCGTTAGCTGGAGAATACAGACTCTAAAACATGAAATTTGTTGAAAGAACAACCCACTCAGAGCAGTAATTAGGCAGAAATTGTACAAACAAATATATAAATTTTGCATTTCTGATTAAAAAAAAACTCTCTCTCTAAATATGTTTTATTCAGAACTCCTCAAGTGGCTTAGTTTAGCTTCACCTGGTTCAAATTCAGTGAAAAAAAACCAAAAAATATATTCTTTTAAGAACCTTGTGCTACCCAATTATTAATCCATTCATCAAAAAAAAAAAATAGTCGACAGATTCATCGATTAACAAAATGATCGTTAGTTGCAGCCAAAGTCCGCTCACATATGTAAATATTTACTGTTGACATTTTTTTATGAAACCCAGGAGCTCAGTGTATTCCAGCATTAGTACAATAACTCCAGTCAAGACATGTCTTTGCAACTAGATATACTTCATTGTTATTGGTATTACAACAAAGTAGGAGCCACTGGGTACAACAGAAATCTGGCCATGAAGTGACAGACCACGTAAAACCGCAGAGAAGGCCTCCTCAGGTTATATATGCCCAGTTTAATACACTCAAAAAAATAAAGGGAACACTCAAATCGCACATCCTAGATCTGAATGAATGAAATATTCTCATGGAATACTTTGTTCAGTACAAAGTTGAATGTGCTGACAACAAAATCACACAAGAATCATCAATGGAAATCAAATTTATTAACCAATGGAGGCCTGGATTTGGAGTCACACACAAAATTAAAGTGGAAAAACACACTACAGGCTGATCCAACTTTGATGTAATGTCCTTAAAACAAGTCAAAATGAGGCTCAGTATTGTGTGTGGCCTCCACGTGTCTGTATGACCTCCCTACAACACCTGGGCATGCTCCTGATGAGACGGCGGGTGGTCTCCTGAGGGATCTCCTCCCAGACCTGGACTAAAGCATCCGCCAACTCCTGGACAGTCTGTGGTGCAATGTGACGTTGGTGGATGGAGCGAGACATGATGTCCCAGATGTGCTCAATTGGATTCAGGTCTGGGGAACGGGCGGGCCAGTCCATAGCTTCAATGTCTTCATCTTGCAGGAACTGCTGACACACTCCAGCCACATGAGGTCTAGCATTGTCCTGCATTAGGAGGAAGCCAGGGCCAACCGCACCAGCATATGGTCTCACAAGGGGTCTGAGAATCTCCTCTCGGTACCTAATGGCAGCCATGCGGCCCTCCAAAGAAATGCCACCCCACACCATTACTGACCCACTGCCAAACCGGTCATGCTGAAGGATGTTGCAGGCAGCAGATCGCTCTCCATGGTGTCTCCAGACTCTGTCACGTCTGCCACATGTGCTCAGTGTGAACCTGCTTTCATCTGTGAAGAGCAGAGGGCCAATCCTGGTGTTCTCTGGCAAATGCCAAGCGTCCTGCACGGTGTTGGGCTGTGAGCACAACCCCCAGTTGTGGACGTCGGGCCCTCATACCATCCTCATGGAGTCGGTTTCTAACCGCAGAGACATGCACATTTGTGGCCTGCAGGAGGACATTTTGCAGGGCTCTGGCAGTGCTCCTCCTGTTCCTCCTTGCACAAAGGTGGAGGTATCGGTCCTGCTGCTGGGCTGTTGCCCTCCTACGGCCTCCTCCACGTCTCCTGGTGTACTGGCCTGTCTCCTGGTAGCGCCTCCAGGCTCTGGACACTACGCTGACAGACACAGCAAACCTTTCTTGCCACAGCTGGCATTGATGTGCCTCCTGGATGAGCTGCACTACCTGAGCCACTTGCGGGGGTTGTAGAGTCCGTCTCATGCTACCATGAGGGGGAAACCCCCAACATTCAAAAGTGACCAAAACTCAGCCAGAAAGCATAGGTTTTGAGAAGTGGTCTGTACCCCCCCTGCAGAACCACTCCTTTATTGAGTGTCTTGCTAATCGCCGAAGATTTCCCCCTTTGTCTATTCTATTGGCACAACAGCATGTGAAAACTGATTGTCAATCAGTGTTGCTTCCTAAGTGGAAAGTTTGATTTCACAGAAGTTTGATTTACTTGGAGTTATATTATGTTGTTTAAGTGTTCCCTTTATTTTTTTGAGCAGTTTACATGCAACCAGCGCTTCTTTATGTTTTTAGTTGGAGGAAAATAAAAGACTTATATTCATGCAATGTGTGTTTTTATCTAAATAAAAGAGATTTAATTATCATGGTTGAGAAAATCAAATTTCCTGAGGTAAAACAAGGGGGGCTCAGGTGGCATAGTGCACTGATAAATATTATAAAAAACAAGGAGTTGAACATAAGAGCTCTAGGCTACAAATCACAGCAGAAAAAAAAACAATCAATTTTTTTATTTTTTAATGGCAGCAGACAGCTTTTATCATTACAGTTTATAATTTATCAGGTAGACATGGGAAAGAGGTTTGCTATTTCCATGGTAGGAAAACAAAGATTTAAACATTTGAAATCCATATGTTGGGTTTGTGAAATTCCTAAGAAACAAAACAGCCAAACACCAATAAAAGCAAACAATTTCCTTCTTCCTGCCGCTTTCCTATTCATTCACAGAGCATGGATCAGCAGATGTTAAACAATAAGATTTATTTTCAAAAATTGTTGTTAGTAATGTTTTATTCCTCATTTTAAATTGCTTTTTAAGTTTGTATTGAAACAGATATCGCCTTAGACTTTCAATTTAAACCATGTTGTGATAATTATTCAAACAAATCCTGCTAAACTTATTTGTCCATATCACCCAGCTCTAGTGATCAGTTGGTAATTCAATGATTGATATATTTAATTGAAGAAAACGGAAAGTAAAATGTCTTTAAGTGGGAGATAACTTCAAATTAGGGATGCTCCGATCAGGCTTTTTGCTGCCGATTCCGATACCGATCACCCATGATTTCCGATCATTGCCGATCACCGATCACATGGATTGGCAGTACATTTTTAGCTATAAGGGCTACTGGCTACATGTGGGGGAAAAACGGAACCATAGAATCACCTTTTAATTTTTAGATGAAAAACATTTTTTTACTTATTTTTTAAAAATAAAAATGCAAAAAACTTGTAGGCACAATGCAGCAAATATTCAGTGAAAAGGAAAACTAGAAAAACCTGCTATCAGTAATGCAATCTTTAACAGGGTTAAATCATTAAGCCTCTTGGCGAAAATGCAGTAAGTAAAAAAATCTCACATTGCCTAAATCAAATTATGTCAAGAAAAAAAAGGAATTGTTCAAAGGCAAGTGCAGCTTGCATTCAAAAAAAACGTCATAAGCGCATGAGCAAACTTTTGTGCATTCTCAAAAAAACACTAAATGTTACCTTTTTAATTTACAAAACAAATCAATACAATGGTTTTTGTTGCTTCATATATAAAAAAAAATAGCCCATTTGCTACCTAAAAAACAATAATAACATGGTCTTAAAGATCTTGAAACAGAAAAAACAGCACAAGGAAATTAAAATGCATTTGCTTTGAACAGGAAAATGTTGAACAGCATTTTCACATGCTAAATTCCTATTTTTATTGGTAAGCATTGTGGGAAGGGTTTTTTTAAAAAAGAGAAGCATCTCAGCTTTTTTCAGTCATGAGTCTATTCCTGTGTTCGTCCACAATGTTGGATGCAGCATGGGGGAATAAGCGCACACTCTCCACACTTGTGCATGGTGCAGACAGGTAAGCTCTTGCTACTTTAGCAAGGTCTGGAAAACTTTCCTTATTAGTTTTACAGTATTCCAATGATGATGCACTCCAAGAGATGGGTAGCTCTGAGAGGTAGATTATCATCTCTGATGGTGTTGGACTGTCAGTGTGAGCCTGCTGCGGGGTTTCTTCTGCCAGGATCTCACTGAATATTGAAGACAAAGATCCTGATCGTGGCACTTTCTCTGCTGGCTCCCCTGTACTGTTAGCTTCAGGTTCTTGGTTTGGATCCCTTGGGACTTCTGTCATCAGACCAAGAAGCAGTCTGTTGTTTTTTTCTTCAGTCCTTCAGAAAAAAATCTGTCTTTGTACCTTTAGGGAGGGGGGGTCACATTAATTTTCAGGCCAGTTGAGAAAAAAAAATTTAATATGTTCTTTTATAATTTCTATAATGCTTTTTTTTAATCCTCATTATTTGATGATGATTAGCTCACCCTTGGTCTATGACTGTTGCCAAACTGTAGAGGGGCTCTTTTCAATGTCAGCAAATCTTTTTGGTGACAGCTTCCAGCAAAGTGCCTTAGTTGTCTTCACTCCATGATCTGCTGCTGTCTCTTGGTCAGAAGACGTTTAAAAACCATCACAGAGGGTATGACATCAGCATCAGATCGGTTTATGAGCATATTTCCTTAGTCAGCTCTTCAAAAAGGTTCCAGCAGTGTTGTCAGTTTTCAATCAATTTCCCACTGAGAAGATGTAAAGTTGCAGGTAGCTCAAAGTCAGCTGCGTAAACGCCCCAATACTCGTTTTTTCTCAAGGAGACTGTGCATCATATAATAGGGGCTATTCCACCTAGTGCTGACATCTTGTTGCAGTCTTTTTGGGGGGGCTGTGAGTTGTTTCTGTACACTCTGAAGTCTTGCATACGCTAATGGGGAGTGCCTGAAGTGCCCCCCAATGGTTCCCTTTGGCAATAATGTCACTTACACTGCGCTGTGACAGCACTGCCTCATGGATGGCCAGCTGCAGGGTGTGTGCCATACACCCCAAACTTGGTAAAACCAGCATCTGTCATAGCTTTCACCATGTTTCTGGCATTATCTCTAATTATCACGTGTATCTTTTTTTTTTGGGAATATGCCATGTTGAAAAATTTTCTCAAATATGGTGGCTAAAGCTACAGCAGTAGGAACCCAAAAATCCTGGGCATGCAGAACAGCTTTATGAAGTTGAAAATCTGAATCAACCAGTGAGCTGTTAAACTTCGCATCGACACAGGACTGACGTCCGAGCTCCATATTTCACTCGTGAAACTTGAAGAGGATGAGACGCCTTCTTTAAGGAGGTGTTGGACGTGAGAGTACACTGTCTGGTGGAGATTGGGCAGGGCTACATCTGTGAAGTACTTACGTCCCGGTAGCACGTAGCGGGGCTCCAAGTGTGAGAGCAGTCGGCGGAACCCAGCGTCTTCCACCACTGAGAAAGGCTGGTCATCTAGCCCGATGAATTCAATTATTTTTCGGGTTATTTCCTTAGCCTTCTGACTGTCACGCACATACGGGCGAGTGTTGGCAATGGTGGGCTGCGTTAACTGCCGTCTCACTGCTCCGGTTGTCTTCTTTTCATTCTATGCAGTGAGCCTCGAAAACTCACGATACTCTGCCAAGTGCTTGTTCTTTAAATGTCGTATTAAATTTGTTGTGTTGAAGCATTTTGACGGGCTTCCCCCTCGAGGTATTTTACCGTTGCATCGGTTGCTGGACGCAAACTTTACATCCCTCTCACAGAATGTATAAAAGTTCCATACAGCCGACATGTTTGTTTAGGATTTGCCGCCGCGCGCTTGCGCAGTTTGTAGGACATTGGAAGCTACACTACACTGCAAAGTATGAGGTACATGTGATCGGGTTCTGTAATCGGCAATGAAAGACACTGATCAGCACACGTCATACTTTTTAACGGAAATCGGCAGATAATGATCGGTGGCTGATCGATCGGAACACCAGTACTTCAAATACATGCATATTTTAAGTAAATGTCTCCTTGGGCTGAACTGCTAAGACAGCAACTCCTGCCAGATGAATAGAAAAAATGGTTGAAGGCCAAACCTAAAAAAGAATTATCAGTGGAAGGAAGAACTGTTTGACATTAAGAAATCAAACCTCATGGAAGAGAAGCAAGACCTGAAAGGCAGGACTGAGCTCACTTTTTCTTCTTAATGCTTCTAAAGACATACCGACTCACAGATGAGTGTCCCAGTTTCCTCCTTTAACTTCTAATCTGCATTAACCCCTAACTTCTGAGGTGATTCCTCCTACTGTCAACCTTAGTCACATTACACATCTGCATTACACACCCACACCTTGCCTCAGCATCCCTCCTCAGCTCCCTCATTTTGTTCACCATCTGATTACCTTTGCATCAGTCAAAGTAGTACAGTTAGCACCCCAAGCATCAGCAAGTGATCCATCATCCTGTCCACTACTAACTGTTTTGAGTTGGGCTTAAGAACAAAAAGAAAAAAAGTGCACAGAACATATTAATCCCTACACACAGAAATGCTTCTACACAACTTTGTGGTGAGTTTTTTGATGCTGAGAAGTAGTTTGGTTTTAGCTGTACAAGCTTTCACATCTGAATAGATATGGCATCAACAAACAAAGGAACTGTGTTGACTTAAACCAAATGATATAATACCAAATGTATTGCACCAAAACAAAACATTGTGATGTTAGTCTCAGTCGACTCGCTGCCATGTGGGATCCAGACTACATTAACACAAACTGTATCCAGTGGTGAAAAACAAGAATGTGGTGCACAAGTTTTAACACACACTTTACCAGGTAGAAGCAGAATGCTTTATGAATTCTAAACCTGGTTTTCATGTGTGTCTGGGGTCTGCTCATCTGCTTTTGTCCAAAGTTTCAACCATCCAACCCAAACTGTGAGTTTCCGCTGAAAAGAAGTTGGTTAGGATGTTTAGGAACGATCCTGCAACCGCCACAGCTTGAATCTATCAAACTGAAAGCTTCTACAACACCAGTGGAGCTGCATAATATGCCAAATCGCAATCCCCATTATGGTTTCAATTAGGGCTAAAACAATAATCGTAATTAATCAATTACTGAAATGCCAAATTCTTAGCAAAAATTCTTGGCCTAAAAAAAAGCGTGTTGTTCTTCTGCATCTTACTAAAGGGAGACTGAACCAAATACTAGTCCGTGTCTGTATGTATTCGAGGCTGTATTTGTAATTTGTTATTTGTTGCATCATCAAACACCCTGGAAAAAAAGAAAAAAGAAAATGCATGACTAAAAGTCTATAATATCCTGCAGATAATGAATGTACATCAACTCTTTCTGCTCACAGAAGATATGAATTTCCATTTACCAGGTGGGTTTAACTAATAAGCATCCTGCTGGGACAGAAATCTGGTGTGTAGTACACCACCTTCTAGGACGGCTCCAGGTAACAGGGGAATGAACACTGTGTAGGTTGTTCAATGTCAAAGTAATCAGTATATCATTTAAAAAACTGCACAGCTTAATAGGCGCTGAGCCCACTTTGTTTCAAGTTGTCTGTAAAAGGGACAAGTTTTGGCATGGATTTTGGCATGGTGCCTCAGCCTCACATCTGAAGTTTCTTTTTGTGTCAGTCACTGCTTCTCATGTCCAATAATCTATATCTTTTTTCTTCTGTTGTTCCCATCTTTTCTCTCTCGGTTTCTTTCATTATTCGATTTGCCTGAAACCAGTCTCTTCAAGGGTTTCACATATTTTATTCTTTCAACTATTGGATCATGAAAAGCATGTGTAGTTATGATTCATGTTCAAACATCTACCCCTACAACAAGCAATAGTCACCTCTAATAAAGAATATATTATCCATGCCTGAAAACAAATATGCATGTAAAAAGGATGTCACATTCCTTTGGAAATAGATAAAACTGGAGATAAATCTAGTTTTATATCTTATCTGCTTTCAAAAGATACTGCAGGTAACAGCAACAAGAAGAAATATCTACGAGTAAGAAGGGAGAACACAAAAAATCCCAGGAGAAAACAATTTTTTCTTCTCCTTATTTGTCCAACATTGCATTTATCTGTGATTGAGAGCAGAACGAAAGAGGAAGTCTAAAGAATGAGCATTAAAAGCAGCCAATTAAATAAAAAGAAGATGTGATACTGTAAGTGTGGACTTACATCCTGAAAAAGACGTTTGTCTTGCGCCAGACGTTTGGATGCCAGTGTTTTGGTGACATGATAGAAGGTTAGCAGAGCTCTGTGCTGCAGCAGCCCATCGTGACCCTTCACGGATTCGAGCAGAATTGGAATGAGCTCCGGCCATTGCCTCGGGCAATCAAGCCGGGCCACCTTGGCTATCAGTACTGCGATCTGGGTTGCTATCTGTCGGGAAGAAGAAAAAAAAAGGTAAGCGAACATAACCAGAGGCAAAGCATTAAAACAACAGCAGGTGGATATGCCAGGGTAAATTAAAAGGGAATTGAGCATAACTATTAAGCATATTTACTACTATAAAAACCCAAAAACAATTAAACTACCTGCTATTTGTTGATATGTAAATAGAACAAAAATGGCGGCAGTTCTTTGTTTTGATGCCTTCAATTGATATGGAAATATTTCAGTACATAACCTGTGGACCAGCATTCAGAAAATATATTGGTGATTCGTAAATTTTTTGGATGATTTGTTTTGGTGCGTCTCTAACAACATTTATCATACCTTACTGCTTCTTTATGTTAACAAAATGTCTATAGTAGTACCCAGTTACTGCTTTAATTCAACAACTTCTGTTTTCATCAATACAGACTTGTGTTAAGTCAAGTAAACATGTGGATAAATGGGATGCTAAGCTGCCCAAATGTTTGGATCAACATTTTGTGATTTATTAAGTATGGTAACTAGAACAATAAGCTTGTGTACCCTTTATAAAGGGCTGAAATTCGAATTAGCTTGTTAGAGCTACGTCTTGTTTGGGATCCTTGTGAGAAAAAGTCAGGTGCCAAAAATTATACTCCAATAAATGACACTTTTCAAAACTTGACCAATTTTTAATATTGAGGGCCAACATTTCAGTATAACATTTCAATTCATCAATAAGTGGGTAAATAAATATTTATATGTCACAATTAAGCTGAAATTGAAAGGACACACATAAGCCGAGTAAAGTAATATGTATTTATATCTTAAAATAAGCAATCCAACACATTGTTAAATAATAATTAAGCTAAAAATATCCAGTTTTGAGTGTTATTGTTTTGTTATTACATTGTTATTTTTATTTTACTCATGTTGGAGCATATGATGATTTTCTTCTCCATCAATGTCAGTGGGTAGGGCTCCCTGATTGGGCTCAAGTTCAGTTGCTGTGCTGGTTAACCAATCAGAAGATTTATTTAATGACCCATGGTTGAAGTTTAAATCAAAGAAAAAATGAAATAACTAAATAAACAGTGAAATAATGCAATAATAGAATTCATAGCAAATAATGATTTTTTAAAATAAATATTTTTAATTTTTACATTTAATTCTTTAATTAATTACTGGTAAATTTAAATAAAACAGATACATTTCTTGTATAAATATATATGTAGAATTTGATTTAGGTTCCTACAATTCAAATATGTATTTACTTGTGTAGTTACTTATTTATTGACCTGTGGCACTTTTGGCCCTAGACACATAAGCAGTGGCAGAAATACAAAAATAAATACAACAATGTAGAAGACTGCTTTCATTTTGCCTGTTAATACGAACCAGAAACAGACCACCTAGATGAGCAATGCATTCCTTTAATGACAACCACATTAATGTTAAATGCCTATAACACTAATTTAAGCAAGTGATTCATTTGTTTAAATGCAAGTTTAATTTTCCACTATCGATAGGTCATTATGGTTTCTAAGAAAATCAGCTAAGGTCATAAATTACATATTGATTGTGGGACTTCAAAATGTGCATTTTAATACCCCGAAACAGTCAGAGAATTGAACAGAACACATAACCCCTCAAAAAGCTTTGATTTAAAGAGTAGAGGCAGGGACTGGTGAGACATATGGAGTTTAAAAGCGTATCCATTGCCTGCCATATGGACCCCATCAGTCCTGACATTACAGAGCTGTCCCTCAGGGATATACAACCTGTAGAAAGCAGAACTAATGGCCACCGTTTAGGGCCACCATCCATGCCCATTCTTTTCAATCTCCATAATTGGTCAAAGAAAATTACATTATGATAGACTAGCGGCTTCTAGTCGGTTTTCGTGTACAGCGGCAAGTTTTGTGCAGAATAAAAGTAGGTTAAATTCTTTTTTACTCCCCCCCCCCAGTATATTCCATTCTCCCCACTAACCTGATTGATGGGCTCGTTGAAGTTTGTGATAAGACCAGCACGCAGAGAGGTCTTCTCCTCTTCTGATAATGCACTGTGAACAAAGCAAACAACGACATTTGGAGGGAGTAAGCAGGCGAGGCGAAAAATGCACAACATAGTATAAGTTTAGAGTTTCATGTGTTGTCATAATTCCCATGATGCACATTTATTTTATTCATTAAGATTTTTGATGGCACACCAGCCAGATTAACAAGAAAGACTATAGGAATAAGAATTAAACAAGGCCAGACTAAACCTGCAACATTGTGGCTGGATATTAATGTGCCTGGTGTCCTGCTGCAATTACCAGCAGGACACCAGGCACATTAACACAGGTGATTGCAATGCATGTCGCAAGAGACCCCCTTGTCCTCTCATTTCTATTTCAATACATGCAAACAAATGGAATACATTAATTTACCTACCTATTCTGGGACTAACTAAATCACTAAGATGTGCAACAATTATTTGAATTATGCAAATTCAAGCATTTCCCAACTGTTTTCTATTTTATGTGCCTCTGGACATGGATTTTGCTATATTTTCTGAAAGACACTAGAACAGGTCCGTTTTGGGAGGACGATGTTTTCCAAGGTTCAAAATTAGACTCAATGTTCAGCTTTAAATTCCTTCCAACAGGGCTTTTTAGCGCCCTACACTATGGGGTTTGTGGCATATTTAAAGCACAGGAAAGATTAAATAATAAACACATGGAATGAACAAAATGTTGTTTGTCCATTTAAAAATGTTAAAATTAAGCAAATTAATAGAACATCAAATGAAAGAACATAAGAATTTAATTTAAGATGATTAAATTTAAGAATAATACTTTGAGACCCAGCAAAAGCTCAGGATTAAAGTCAAGTATAAAAACAACAGTCTATATCAAAACATCCGTCACACTGTCAGAGCCCCATAGACACAAATGCATCTAAAATCAAAACTTATCGATTATCTTCAGTGTACCAATTACATTAGGAGGTGTAATGTCCCACTAAAAAGAACACAATGATTGCCTTCAATCACATTTTAAATACATTTATCTTTATTAATGTTCTTAAGGAACCAACGGAGGAAATATGATTCTAACAAGGACAGAACGCTGTGCTGTGGCTTAGTTTTGATTTTACTCAGTGGATTTCAAAACAGGAGAAAACCTTTTCTCTAAATTAAAAATGTAAGAGCCAGGAGCACCAATGAAAAAATTCTTCAAAAGCTGATGGACCGAGTAGAGATCAGCCAGAAGGACTGGTGTAGAAAAAAATGGGGAAGCTGTCATCATGGAAAATCTTCTTCATTCACAAAAGCAACATCTCACCACAGAAATTATTTAGATAAACGGCCTCCAAAAGACTAAACATGTAACACATTTGCCTTGCACAGATTGTATTACAGGTATTTAAAATGGTTAATATTACTATATGAATTAGGTGTTTTGACAAATATAATCATGAGAAAGTAGTTGTAAGTTTACTCTACTTCTCCAACACTGCCGATTTATTTTTATAATAAGAAAACTTTCTACTTTTGTTGCTTTAAGTTTTCATGGGCTGAGCTCTGGGAACAGTCTGCCGGAGGATGTCAGGAAAGTTGAAAGCAATATGAATCATATTCATATTTTAAACTTTTATGAATTCTCTTTGTTTCATCTTTATGTTACATTTCCCTTGTGCATTTGATGTACGGCTTACTGCTTAAATGAAATAATGTACAAGAAACATAAAAATAACAGATTTACACCATTACCTGTAGATCAGGTATTTTAATATATTTCTTTATGTTGCCATCTCAATATTTTTAAAGAAATAACACCCTTGAGCATAGTCACAATTACCAGGGTGTCAAATATTACACCTAATGAGTTACATAAAATTTATTTTCTTTAAATGATGATATTTTATTTTATTGAGATGCACCTGTAAAAGCTGTAATATTCTTGCTCTTCAAGCCTTCCGCTGAAACAGACATAATTCTGTGGTAAACGCCACTGCCAGAGTTCACAAGACCTTGTCACGCTTCAGAGTTCAGGCTTATTTAATGGACCCTAGTGAAATGAAAACCTGTCCTGATATTAACATTTATAATGCTCCTTGGAGATTTTTGTAAACCTCTGTGAGCAAAAGAAGCAAGAAATCATTGGGCTTTTTATTAGCCGTCTCTTTAAAGGCAGAGAATAAACGTTTTATGTGGGTGAATTAGAGAACAACGCAAGGATAATTTGACATCTGTGAGGCCCACGTCAAAGGGTGTGAAGAGATATTTAATGCCATTAAGAGGTATTTTTTGAGGGTTTTTCTTTTTTTTGTTTTATTTCTGAAAAAAACAGCAAAGTACGTTATGCATCAATTTAAACAGCAGGTTTCTGTTTTAAAAGAAGTCTGCTCAAGTGGCCTTTTGATGGCCCAGGTCTATCAGAATTTCTGCTTATCTACATTATATTTTCTTCCCATTTTAGGATAAATGGGCTAGTAGAGTGACCAAACAATTTTAAACAAAAAGTGTGCAATATCAACACTATAAAGAACTGTTAGATAAATGTTTGTGGTACAAATGAATTGCATAACATTCTTTAGATCATTTTTGCTAAACTACTTGGGTAAATATAGCTGTTGTCACACTATTTTGTAATGTTTCCATGTATGTTGGTGTCTCCAAAAACATTTGTACATGGGTCGAAATGCACTGAGATATACAGTAGCTTTACGTGAAACACCACAGCCTGTCAGGTTGATGAAGTACAAGTATTGTTTTCTGATGCTTCACCTACCATGTCAGCTACTTCATGCATTCAACATAATACAGACAGAGCTTCCGCATGGCTTAGCAATAGACTTTATCCTCTTTCACAAACCACTTCAAGGTGGAATGAAAGCGTTTTTTGTTGCCTCCGTCTGTTTTGTGAACGGACAGATGTTGCAGAGAGGGTTGAAGTCAGCCCCCCTTTGTTATGTTAGCTGAGGTAGTGATGACATATGGTTTATGCAACCAATCGCAGGATTTCAAAGCCTAATCTAGACTCAGAAATCTTTCCTGAATAGAAGCACATGAAGGTGGGATAAATAATCTGAATTGTAAGCATTTGCTAGGCTTACAACATGATCTCTATGCTGGGTTTGTCTGCCATTACTGTTCTGAGAAGAATACCATGGGGAGATATCTGACAGAAATGTTATGCCGTAGTGCTAACGTCTGTAATGCAAATCAAATTTAGCAAATTCCA
The DNA here is from genome assembly GCA_036173005.1 of Crenichthys baileyi. Taxonomy (NCBI): domain Eukaryota; kingdom Metazoa; phylum Chordata; class Actinopteri; order Cyprinodontiformes; family Goodeidae; genus Crenichthys; species Crenichthys baileyi. The sequence continues at coordinate 77,292 of JAHHUM010002217.1, forward strand.
TAGCAATGGTGCCTTTGCATGAGCAAAGGCACCATTGGCTGGCTGTCTAGGTGGTGTCCAGAAAACAATGTGGGCTACATTGATAATTGGCAAACATTTTGGGGAAAACCTGGTCTGATCCGGAGAGACGGCATCCATCCCACTTTTGGGGGGCGCTTCTTTCTAGGAATCTGGCGAATTTATTAGTTCTCCAAACTCTGACAAACCAGGGTTCAGACAGGAAGCAGGGTNCTTTGGCAAAAACATCTCGCCTCATCCTTACTTATATAATAGTGCAAACCTTGTGGATACGCGATGGTTTATCATCTTCAGGCAGTTGGAATCAATTCAGTTCCTTTAACAAAGGCTCTTTCTCAGATGAAGTATGCCATTGTTTTTGTTCATGTGCTTTGTCCATCTCTCTGTTGGCCTGTTACAGATCCTCAGCAAAGCGTAGGTTCTTGTTCTGCAAATTTGTAGACTTATTTGCAGTAAAGGGGAGCGATAAAATGCGTGATGACTCCTCAAGGCTTGGAGATATGTTTCCTCGTCGACCGACCAAATTCTGTCGGTATTATCGAGTACCAACTCATGTAAAATCAAACGGTAAAATGTTTTCGGTACCTAAACGCAGGGACAAGCGCATCTTGTGCTTCAAGAACGTAATGACATCAGTAGCTGCTGGTACCGGCTCGAAGCATGGCTCGAAAGTATGGCTTGAAAGAATGGCTCCACTTTTCAAATTGCGATGCAGATTACGCTCGCTGCAATATTTGTGACACAAAGTGCAAGGCCAGTGGTGGGAAAACTTCTAATCTGAAGAAGCACCTGGTTAAGCACAAGATTTTTCTCATCAGCCTGAGATCTACGGCTAGAACTCCTGCAATCTGCACCGTTAGCACGCCTACATTCGTTAGCGACTCGTCGTCTGCAGCTAGCAACATGGGAGAAGAAATGAAAAGAAAAACTGAGATGTTACAATACAAACACCTGGATGTTGTTTTGATATATTCATTTAAGTTTATATATTAAGAAATAAATATGTTAAATAAAAAAATTGACATTTTTTTATTAAACAAATTAACATTTATTGCCACATAAAGACCCACAAAAGTACCATTGAGTACCGATATTTATTCCCAGGTATATATTTATTCCCGATATTTTCCATCTTTGTTTTTGTCTTTCATCTTATTTTTGTACGGACCTTTAGATGAACATGTTTTTAAATGTGCTTTTTAAATCTCATAGGACCTTTATTTAATCAAGTCGAGCCTCACTGAGATTAGAAATCTCAATGAACTGGACTAGGACTTTGTCTTATATTAACATTTTTTTGATGATCTGAAATATTTAAATGTAGCAAAAAAGCAAAAACAGAAGAAATCTGCTAAGGTGCAAATACATTTTCACAGCACAGAGAAATCATATCCAAAAGGGACCAGTCTGAGGTAATGGCTCGAATGTTGGCAGCCCACTCGGATCTCAGATGAAGGACAGAAGGAGATGTCATCACCCAGCCAGATCCAAAATCCCGCTTGAAAGTTTAAAACATGGGTAAATAAATATATGTTGTTTCCCATATACACCTGTCCAAGACGTCACTAGCCATGGTCTTGCAAGAGCTACTAGAGACTTACTGTTCACTTGCAATTCTTCAAATGAATTGATATTGTAACAAGATATTTCAAGGTTCTAATGCCCAGATTTACATCTCAGACCCCACAGCCCCAATTACCATGTTTGAAAAAGAATAACAAGGTATACCTTATATTAAAGCTTTTTCTTTCAAGAAAAGATCCACTCTAGAGTAACATTGGTGATATAGACTGGACTAATGTTGCAACGTTCAGTCGTATTTCACAGTGTCATATTAGCAGAAAGCCAAACAGTATAACTTTACAGACACATCAACAGTAATGGACAGCACAGGAGGACTGATGATGCTCGTACGCTTCCAATAGGTAAAATTATCTGGCAGCATGGGATGTATTTTCACTGTTATGCTGATGATACTCAGCTTTATTTATCCATAAATCCTGATGAACCCAACCAGTTAGATAGACTACAAGCATGTCTTGAAGACATAAAAACTTGGATGACTTTAAATTTTCTGCTTCTAAATTTAGACAAAGCAGAAGTTGTCGTCTTTGGACAATCAATCAATCATTGGTGTTTTTTTTTTGACCAGGACATGTCATTTAAATCCCATATTAAACAGGTTTCTAGGATTTCCTTCTTTCACCTCCGGAACATTGCCAAAATTAGAAATATCCTGTCCAGGAGTGACGCTGAAAAACTAGTCCATGCATTTGTTACTTTAAGGCTGGACTATTGTAATTCTTTACTATCAGGATGTCCACAAAATGCAGTTAAAAGCCTTCAGCTGATTCAAAATGCTGCAGCAAGAGTTCTGATGAAAATTAAAAAGAGAAATCATATTTCCCCAACTTTAGCTTCCCTTCATTGGCTCCGTTAAATCCAGAATAAAATTTAAATTTATCCTCCTCACATATAAAGCCCTTAATGATCTAGCTCCATCATACATCAGAGATCTGATTGTTCCATATTTTCCTAACAGAGCACTTCGTTCTCAGACTGCATGTTTACTGGTGGTTCCTAGAGTCTCTAGAAGTAGAATGGGAGGCAGATCCTTTAGTTATCAGGCTCCTCTCCTGTGGAACCAGCTCTCAGTTTTAGTCCGTGAGGCAGACACCCTGTCTACTTTTAAGGCTAAGCTCAAAACTTTCCTTTTTGATAAAGTTTATAGTTAGAGTGGCTTAGGTTATCTTGAGCTACGTCTGTAGTTATGCTGCTATAGGCTTAGGCTGCTGGAGGACATAATGACCACTTTCACTCTCTCTGCTACATTCTCATACTACTTTCCAATTTTCCGTTATTTGCTGTTATTTCAGCTTTTAACTATGCTCTCTCTCTGTTTTTTCTCTTTCTATAAGCTACATCTGACTTGGCTCTGTGTTTAGCTGTGACACCTTCCTGGAGGGAGACATCAGCCAAGCTGCTGTTGCCAACAACTTAATGCTCACCCTATACAAATGATACACTTGGCCCTGTCTTTCAGTGTTAAACCCTGTCTCTCCTAGACATAGCAACTGGCTGAGCTTCTACTGTGACTGTATGTGCTCTCTTTCATACTCTAGACTTAAAAACTGGCTCAGAGTTCATCTGCTTAGCTGTCTTTCTCTCTGTGATTAAGCCACTAAAGGAGCTTTTCTTTCCTATAGAAAGTACTCCTGGATCAGTGCTTCTGTGTTCTTTTTGTGTCCCTGCTCTGTTCTCTCAAACCCCCAGTCAGTCGTGGCAGATGGCCGCTCACACTGAGCCTGGTTCTGGTTCTGCTGGAGGCTTCTTCCTGTTAAAAGGGAGTTTTTCCTCTCCACTGTCGCTACATGCATGCTCAATATGAGGGATTGCTGCAAAGTCAACGCCAGTGACTGTCCACTGTCTCTACATGCTCATCCAGGAGGAGTGAATGCTGCAAGTCACTGACTGGATGCAATCTGCTGGGTTTCCTTAGATAGAAAAACTTTTAACCAATTTGAATAATAAACTGAATCTGACTGCACTGAATGATAGTTGAGATGAATTGTAATGTATGTACCCGACTTGAAATCTGTATGATTCGATTAAATTGACTTTGAAAAGTGCTTTTAGACGACATGTGTTGTGAATTGGCACTATATAAATAAAACTGAATTGAATTGAATTGAATTGAATGATCTGAGCTTGTTTTGCAGCCACAGTACGCGGACACCTTGGTGTTACGGAGTCAACCACGAACTCCTCTGTAAATATTCTGGAGTCAAATTTTTTTTACTTAAATAAGGGCATGAACAAGATAACATTCTCAAACACAGCAGCACATCTACAACAAAAATGTTGGAAAAGGAAACAGTCAGGGTCATGGAACAGTCAGACCTCAACAGCAATAAAAAGTTTAGGGGGTACACTTTTAAAGCTTTGCGTTAACAAATCCTCTCAAACACCAGTGAACTTGTTGGCACTTTTTAAAACAATCCCATATAGAAGTATTATAGAAGTATTATCTGGTGATGAATCACTCTGATGGGGATGGTGATGAATACTGGGCTACCTTAGAACATAACCGATGTGGAACTATATTACATTTGAGGCAAAAGTCAAGAATTAGGTCAGTCTAGCATGAGAAACTGCTGAGACATAATGATGCATTGGTCCCACCAAATCCAAATGAGTTTGTGAGAGCGACCCGTCGGCCCTGAGTCCTCCATGGTTGTGCTGTGCAGGGAACATAATTTAGGTTGAACTCTGGCTCAGTACGATCAAGGTTGAGGGTTGGGGGCAGCAGCCCATGGTAGCAGGCCAAAGCAGTAAATGCTGCCTCCAGAGCCCCGGACGCCCCAAGCAGATGTCCTGTGGCTCCCTTGGTAGAAGAAACAGCCAGCTTGTCAGTGCTGTGCTGGAAGAGCCTCTTAATGGCTGCATTTTCTGCAGCATCACCCAAAGGCGTGGACGTGGCATGAGCATTGACATATGTGACATCTGTCGCTGAGACCGCAGCATCTCTGAGGGCTGCAGACATACACCTGTTGAAACATCAGGCAGATAGTTAAATGTGTCAAAGTTGATCACAATTTTGTCTTAAATTTCTTTCATTTGCTACCAGAAATCTGATTTTCTAGTTGATTCCTGATTCTCAGATCATAAAGCCCCAACCCTTTGCCTACACCAGTATTGTTTAAAGTACAAAATGCATTAGCTGAGTAATTGCAAAGACAGACAAACTCTGAACTAAGGCCTCATTCACATGGAGACGGGCTTAGGTGAATTCGCAGAGGTATTTGGTCACCTAAGCATTGTGTTCACATGGATCCAGCGTTTTGGGAGACAAAGAACGATGATTTTTGAAGACGGGTCCTAGAATGAAAACATTTCAAAGTGCCGGTTTCGTGTTTCTGTGTATACATACGAAAAGTGTATTTTCTGAAACATTGAAGTCATAGCGCCACCTCTTTCTGTCACCCATGTTGCTGTGTTTACCCTGCATGAGTTGTCTGCATATGTCTGGTGTTTTTGTGGCAGTGTCACAGTGCCACCAATGGGCCTGGCATACCCACTACAGCCTTTTCAGTGGTGCTGCGTGCTCTTGTGTGGATGCACATTTTTTCTAATATGGCCCTGGCTTTATGGAAATTGTCTTTAAAACAATATGGTTTTCGTCTTCTTGTGGACTAGGCCTAAGTTCTTACAAATTTCTCCATCCATCTCCTATCTACCTCCTGGCATTTGCAAATAAAGTCAGACATTGTATTTTAAGAAAAAAATACACAGTCTCTTTACACATCCACTATACCCCAAGATTGCCACATTTGTGCATTCCATTGACAGTACTGGAAAAAAGGGGCAACCAAAATTATTCAAATCTTACCCAGAATATAAACACAAGTATTCCCCGAAAAAATGAAACACAACGGACAAGCTCTGTGTTGAGAAACTAAGTGCACCCCATACATAGCCAGATTATGGAAAAACCTTCTGTGTGGCTTTATTAGTTTCTCACATCACTGTGGAGAAATGTTGGCCCCTTATCTTTACAGCATTATTCCAACTTCATTGAGGTTTATGAGCAAGCAGCTTTGTGCTGCTCTCTAAAGTTACCAGCCCACCCCTTCACTATCAGACTTGGGTCTGGAATTTGATTGGGTCACTGCAACACCTAATTGTTTTCCACTCCTTTTGCTAAGACATTTGCTGCTTTTCTGAGCATTGCAGTCTGAGCTTTTGATATTATGCGATCACACTAATAGGAACATTCGGCGACTGTCTTGTGTGTTTTCCATTTTTGAATAGTCTTTCTCTTACCAGGAGGAAGAACCTAATTTCTTTTTAAATAGCCCTGAAAGCTTTCCCAGACTGATGGGCAGCAACCCTTCTGTCTTTACCCTTCTGTCTCCAAGGCGTTGGAGGCGTGGTAAGGCGTATTCGTCACTTCCTGTTTTTGCACTTGGTGGATTGTTTGGTGTGTGAAGGCTCTTCTCGTTTTGATCTGATTTTTTCCTAACTTTTGGGTTTTCCTTACTTTTTATAATACATAGCACGTTAAAAAAACATACTTTCTTTTTTGCTGTATTTAACGTTTTGGGCGACTCTCCCGGGTTTTTTAAAACACGGGTTTTTTTTAGTAGTGGTAAGGGTCGCGTAGCTTAGCGTTAGCTTTAGCTCCACCATGGCTTACCCGTTCTGCTGTTTTCTCTTTCTGAGTCCTCCTCCTCTCTCTTGCTCTCTGTGTCAGAAAGTTTTTATTTTACTCCTCTGCCTCCTTTAGTGATAATGGTACGTGTAATAAATGTAGCATTTTTGTAGCTTTGGGGCGAGGGTGTCGGTTTTTGGGGGCCCGGCTCCGCGCTGTTGAAAAACCAGCAGATAGCCGAGGCCCCCTTTTCCAGCGCGGAGCCACCGAGGGTAGCTCCCCGTAGCAGTCCCCCGGCAGAGCCCGCGCAGCCCCCGGGATCTCAGGGCCCGGCTGGGGACGGTACGTAGGAAGAATAGTCCCCCCCCCCCCTTAGATCTCAGCCCACAGGTCACCACCAAACCCGTCTGGGGTTTCTTTAAAAATTTTTTCCCCCTCAGCGAACCCAACACCCGCTGAGAAAACCCAACTCTGGTAATGGGAGCTCCATAGTAAAAAACGTGGCACTAAAGACACCGCGACCATATTAAATGTCTGCCAGGGGCCAGAACGGCGACATCAAATCCTACCTGAAACTGCTGGCTAAGGATAAGCGTAAATACAGTAAGATTTTTATTCAAAGGCTGGGGGGGGGTAATGACAACCCCCCGGGTTTCGTCAATCGGAGGTCACTAAAGTTATGTTTTTCTTCGGTGTGTAAATTTGGGGCCCAAACAATGTCGGGCTCCGTAATTTTCTCTGGGCCCCTCCCCGTCTGACCAGGGCGACATGTTTTAAGGGCCGCATGCTGTCTTTCAAACCGCTGGCTGTCTAGGTGGTGTCCAGAAAACGATGTGGGCTACATTGATAATTGGGGGAACATTTTGGGGAAAACCTTTGG
>JAHHUM010002218.1:0-82740 GCA_036173005.1 Crenichthys baileyi
GAGGAGTTTGAGATAATCTGCAGGTGTATTAAAAATGAGGTAACGGCGTTCCCAAAAGAAATGGCCCCCTTTTTTGTCTAGAATCAACCCCTGGAAATCTATCAGTCAAGGTATGAAGATGGTAAATATTTCCCAAAACCCCCAAAAATTCTGTTTTAATCTTTTTCTTTCTTATGGGGTTTTGAACTTGAGAAATTATTAAGGGGTTTTAAAAGCAGTAGGAGGATGGTGTGAAAAATTTTTACATGACTTTTTTTTTTTTCTTTTTAAAAATTTTATTAGTGTTAGTCTCTGCCCAAGCCTGCCTCACTCCTGTCCAAACACTAACCTCTGAAAAACCCAAAAAGAACTGTTTGAACTCAGCCTACCTACAGGACCCCAGTGACTCTTTTTCACATGGCTGAGGACGGATTGTTGCCCCAAAAAACCTGTGGACTTTTATCCTATTCTTCGGAACTAAAAGCGGGGATGTTGGGGACCATGGATTTTTCAACATTAAAACTCCCGGTACAAACTCTTCTGGAGTTTTCAAAATAAATTGCATTTAACTGACTTCCCCAGCATCTGAAAAAGGGGGAAAAGCAGCAGACTTCCCCATGATGCCCCACTGGCTGTATAAAACCCCCCCCTTCTCCCACAAGCCGACCTCCCCCAAGCCCCGGTTTGACCTTTTCGAAGCAGGAGAGAAACAGCGCGCTGAAGTCTTTTTGCTGGCAAAAAGACCCCTTAAAAAACTTCTTCAAACTGGAAACCAGAGTCTCATATGATCACCCTCATATACAAAAGTTTGAGTTTTTGAAATTGCTGTTTGTGTATCCGGTATTCATTCACGAACGGGGAATTAAAGGTACCAGCATTGTTTGACTTTTCTTTTTCTCCGAGCCCTGCAGCCCCGCACATGGTGTTCGAGAAAAGTCCCCGCAGAGACGCGGTCTCTAAAAAGCCGAGTTAATCGGTTTTTTCCTTGCCTGAGAGGAGGACAAACGGCCTGCATCCCCCGGGGTTACGGTAATGAACAGCTGGTTGACGGACAGAAAGGGCCGCCCACCCACAGCTTTGTTAGGTTTAGCCGAAGACTAACCGCTTGTTGACTGTGGACGTTTTTTTTCAAATTCGCCGCCCCCCGGGAAACTTTTCCTCAAAAATGGTCAGAGGTTAGGTTTGGGCAGAATAACGGTTAGGATGAAATGATCTAAAACCCTTTTTCATTTTATGAAATTTTGGTTTTTTTTTGTTTAAACTGCTATCTTAGTGCTAGCAGGCTATCTGCCACACGTGATCACTTTTTGTGTTCTGTGTTGATTTTTTTTAAAAGTTAAGAAAAAACTTATTTAAAAAGGGGATTTTTAAAACACAGAAGTTTGCTCATAACGCGCCGTCCGCGCTTATGCATTTTAACCCTTTATTGACCCTGGTATTTTAAAAAGGGGTTTTTGGGTTTTGGTGCTAAGCCAAGCTATCGGCCTCCTTTGTTAGCTTAACTGCCCCTAACAGCTTTAGAACAAAACGTGCTTAATACAGAATATTTTAACAGAAAGGTTGTTAGTTTTAAGTTAGTGAATAATAGTCCCCTAACATTATTCTATAAAAAATCTGATAAATAAGTAAAACACCATTTAAACCCCAAAAATTTTTCTCCAGAAAGATTTGGGGGGCTTTTTTCCAAAATATTCCCTTAATATTATTTCTTCAAAAATTTTTTTTAATAAAAAAAGGCAACTAATTAGACACCATTGAGAAAAATTTCATCCAGAAAAGGGTTGGTTTTTTTCAGCAGATCATTCTTGACAACATTATTTTGATAAAATAATATTTTATCTGATCTTGCATTGTGAATGGTTTGTCTAAACCCTTTGCTAAATATTGTCTAAGTTGGTTCCAAGACTAACTTAAATTCATTCCAGATTCTTCATGAAAATCCTTGGTTCTCAAACATTAAATAACAATGTTAAAAACAATAGTAATGTTTCATCCACTCTTTTTGGGTCATGGGGGATTTTCAATCTCCTTAATCAACTTGTTTATATTGTACATAGCCCCGTTAGTCCTCCTTATTCTTTTTAATTCTGCTTGGTAGTTTAGTTGGATTGTTTTTACATAGGAAAGAGTTTTTTGATTGAAATATGTTTGACTTTGAGTTGACTTATTTTTGTTTAATAATTTCTTGTATTTTAAGAAAATTGGGTGAATTCATTCCCAGTGTGTGCAGAGTTTATGGGAAATTTATCAACTTTGTCCTAATTAACCCCATCGCCCCCTTACTAGGCTGGTATTCACAGGAAATTTTTTTTCCCCGTCAACCCCAGGCCCGAATATTATTTGATAAAATATTAATATTAAATATTAAATAATATTGTCAGATTAATAATCCATTAGAATTTTTTTAAATATATTTTCCAAGGATAATCATGCATTTTTCAACAGAAAATAAAATTTAAAAACACATGGCTCAGGTAGAGGAGCTGTTCTGGAATGGCTTACCTACAGTTCTGAACTGCCCTCAGTGAAGAATGTTGGAAAATTTAGAAACACTGTATTGTTAAACACCTTCTAGTTGTTAAAGACTTTCAAAAGCTCCTGGAATGCCTGGAATAATGCTTATTGCAGGCTCTTAAACTATTAAAGAATAAGAGCCTGGAATAAAACTTAATCCTTTATTTTTTTCAGGTGGGCTGAAAAAAAGGTTAAGGTTAAAGGTTAAGGTTAAAATAATGATACCTTACCAAGGAATGTCATTGCAAGTGAACAACATGATTTATATTAAAACACTGCCATGTGGTTTGTTGAAAGAGCAGAAAGTAAAACAAATGAATAAAGAGAAGCAAATCATTAAGGATGGGCTGGCTGTGGAGTAATTCAATTCAATTCAATTTTGTTTTGTTTATATAGTGCCAATTCAAAACACATGTCTTCTCAAAGCACTTTACAAAGTTGAATCATAGAGATTTCAAGTCGGGTGCCTACATTATAATTAATCCTAACTATCAAACAGTGCAGTCAGATTCAGAGCTACACAAGTGAAAGCAGACCTCAAGCAAGAAAAGTGTGTTGACTTTATTTATTCCGTAGAGACAGTTATTGATATGTACAGTAAGCCAGACCACTGCAAAGCCATGAGGAAGGAAGATGACACCAAACATTTGGAGGTTTGAACCAGAGAGACTAACAGTAGCTGTGACTATCAGGTGTCATGATTTGACCCCCACACGTAGCTCGTGTTTGGATCATTGCACACAGCGAAATACCAGCCTGTATTCATCTCTTAATGCAGACTTGAATTTCATCGTGCCAGCCCATCTTTTCCTTGGTGCCCTAACATGATTGGACAGCAGCTGGATTTTTAATACATTTCAGCACACTCAGTCAGTTCTAGTATTACTCAGTTACAGTAACTAACAACCAACTACCAAGTTCCACACATCACCTGTTTTCCTTTACGGAAACTATTCAAATATATAAAATACTTATTTGACATAAACTTTTTACCTGCCAAACAAACTTTCCCAAATGTCTACCCAAAACCAGAATGTTTTGAGGATTCTTATTGTAAAATTTCTGTTAATGTTTCCTTAGAGACTCAGCTTCATAAGCATTGGTCATGCCTATTTATTGCAGAGGTTTAATTAAATAAGTTCTCAAGCACCAAGTACCAAAGATACACAGTAATAGTTTTTTTTTTCTTTTGTTGGTTATTTGCATTATAAGTTGTGATTTGTGAGCATGTATGAACACAGAGAGACTATGATATGAGGACTTAGATCCACACAGTGAGTAGTGCAAGTAAAGACATAATGTACTCGTCTGCCTTTGCTCTGTACACTGTTTGACTCATAAGCTTTGGCTTTTTAATGAACAGACACTTAGGTAGAAGTCGCTGTGGCTGAATTAGGGTGAAAAGTTTAAACCTTAAAAATGACTTACTTTCCCTCCAGTTCTCCCCCAACAATGCAGATGTTGCTCCCAATCTGAAGAAAGACTTACACGCTCTCTCGCAGTGTTTAAGCACAGATATCCTTCCTTGCGAGTGGCAGCTGTATGCACTGGCACATTAACACTTACATTGACCCTTTCCAGGTCTATAAATGGAGCTGACGTCCAACCTGCCCACCCCCTGCTGTCCTTATCACATAAACAAACATGGCACACTTATTGCTCAGGACCATTTGGGTACACAAACACAGTGGCATTTTTATCTGGGGTATTTTCCCCAGAATTTAGTCACTGAATTAAAAAAGACTTAAAGGTTTTCACATGTGTGATTTAGCTCTAACAGCAGTCTGAGTTTGAGGCTGTTTTTGCTAAGTGGCCACCATGTTTTAACAGTCTGGGCCTTTAGGAACAGTTACACTCTAAAGTTTCAGCCTCCATAGAAGTAACCTATGTAATTATCAACAATAATATGTTTCATATCTTTTTATTCATGCTTCAGTATTAATACAACTGAAGAATGAACAGGGAGTGCCATCCAGCACCACAGTTTCATTCTTGTATAAACTCCTGAAAAATATTTTTGTAGCTTTTTTACTTTGGCAGACACAAATACCACCATAACTTTTCCGTTCAGACTGAGATCTGAACTGTTTGTTGGCCATGTGTTTGATCCATGTTTGTTGAAGAAAGGTCTGAATGTACAAATGAACCCACCTACTTGTCATTAGAATGAGAAAATGTCCAGCTGGGTGTTTCCTGTTGAGGTAATGGCTGCCACCTACCCCGCTTATTTACCTGACATGCTGCCCTACATCAACTGTCCACTGTAACTATATACTTGTTTAGGATGAGGAATGGTTGCAAAGTAATTAGCTCTATGCAATCAGCTGGGTTTCCTTAAACAGGTTAGTATTTACCAATTGGTAAATTGAGCCTGACTGCCATGGTGTCATCACATTGGAATGTAGTCTAATTTTAATCTGTCTAAATGGTATGATCTAATTCTATAAGTCTGTAAATAAATTGGATCTGTTTGTCTCGTGAAGATTACATTTGTTAATTGTCCCTGTATAAATAAATGAAATTCAATGGAATCATAAGTGACTATACAAAACCCCAGCTTTTCTTCAGAATCTCATCAGTTTCATATAACCATACCAAATAATTGTTCCAGCCTCAGTCAGTGCCGAAACACTTTGATCCAATCGTCCATAGTCCATGATGTCTGTCTTTAACCAACTGAATCCTTGTTTTCTACAGTTATCTTGATAAAGATAGCTTTTATCATTTTTTGTCTGGATCTTATTTCCGTTCAGTGTTTCTTAGAAATCAGCCAGAAATACTGACTCCGCATATTTGTTAGCTCTCTGCAGCCTATTTCACTAAGGTCTGTGTCATGATCCATTTCTTTTGTGTATTCTTTATGTCCTTTCTCTTTATTATGTTTCAGTCTCCATCTTGCAGCTTCCGTGATATCATCCTTCCACAGATGTTCCACATGTCCTCTGACTACTTCGTTTGGTCCCATTGTCATTTTCTACCCCTGTCTTAGTATTTAGGCTACTGATTTTTCATTTTTTCATGCTGGATTCTTCCTTTACACTGCCCATTACTCAGTGCTCCATGTCCTGTTTGTCCTGTTCTACATCTGAAAGTTTTCTGTGGCTCAGGTCGTAGGGGTTCGTCCTGTAACCGGTGGGTTGCCGGTTCAAACTCCCTCTCCGTCCACATTCTAAAATGTCATACATCATTGAGGCCATTGCTCCCATTAAGGTGAAGATTATCCCTGGTAAGAAGAAATCTCCATGGAGAAATGCTCCACTGGAGGAGTGAAAAAAGGCAGTGTTGGAAAGCCATACAGCGGTGGCAAAAGACTGGACTCAAGGTTACATTTAAAGAGAGACTTTCAACTGATGAATGCAAAGGAATCTTTATTTTCTGAAATCATCAACATAAACATTAATAATGCTTGTGCCTTGTTTGCTACAGTTGACAGATTAACAAACCCTCCTGTGTCTGTAGCATCTGAACTCGACTCTAAGGCCTACAATGAATTTGCTAACTTCTTTACTGAGAAAAATTCAGAAGAGTAGAAGAGTAGTCTATACATCAATATCAAGTCCAGCATCAATGCAGTATCAAACTAAAACAAATTTCGACAAAATGACAAAATGCTACCAAATCAATTACAGAAACTAAGACATTGTACATCAACTAAGCTTCTCCTACTGTCTTGATATTTTACCCACAGATTTCCTGTTTTGCTTGAGTATTGCCAATGTTTTGCCTGTCATAGCGTCTGATTTGATTCAAATAATAAACTCATCCATGTTGTCAGATATTTTACCACAGGCCTTAAAAGCAGTAACTATCAAATCAAAGCCAGAAACCACTGATCAGGCATTAAATCTGGGTGTAGTGATGGACTCAGACCTAAACCACCAGATACACATAAAGACAATCACTAAGTCTGCCTTCTATCAAATGAAGGACATTTCCAGGATTAAAGAACTAAGGTCCCAGTAGGATCTTGAAAAACTCATCCATGTGTTTATGTTTAGTTGAATTAATTACTGCAACGGTGGTCTGCACAGGTCTGTCTAAAAGGTCAATCAGACAGCTGCAGCTGATCCAGAATGCTGCTGCCCACGTCCTCACTAAAACTAAGGAAGTAGAGCACATCACTTCTGTTCCATAGTCCCTACACTGGCTCCCTGTATCTCAGAGAATAGAGCATAGCTCCCCAGGCTCTGTTGGGCCTCTGGGAATAGTGCGATGGTCCTGGGGTTTCCTCGCTCTGGGGGGCCTTTGGATGTCTGTGGCTTGGATCTTCTCTGTGTCTGTCTTCGGTCCTAGGGGGCAGGTCTGTGGCCCCTCACCCCCTCTACTGAGAGTTCTTGTAAAGAAACCTTAAATACACAAGCGCGTTCCTTTTTTTTCTCGCATTCATTAGTACCGTGTACTTTTCTATCTCCTTTTTACCTTATTATTTGTCCCACCTCTCTCTCTTTCTTGCTTCTTATTTTTCCTTTCGTTTCCATCTCTGTGTCCATTGCATTTGGAATAATACCAAAACAGTTTCTCATACAGTTTTTTTATATCGGAGCGGAGCAGTATTTAGATAGCCATAATTCTCCGCTTGTGAAAGTAAATCTGTTGGGCTTCTTCTTAGCACTCAGGCAACAGTTCTGAGTGCTAATCTCCCAGACAGGACACAAAAATCCTAAGTAGAAACCTACTTTATCCCCAGCAGGTTTCTACTGGGGATTTTCCACCTTGGAACAGACAGTGAGAAGGACCTCGCTGTCCACAGTAAGAACCAGTTCACTTTAAAAGACCCCTCCCAAACAGACAATGGCTTAAATGGGCTCTCCTAGAAGAAGTTAGGAGGAAGGAACAGAGAAACAGAAAGTCTCTGACTATCGAGACGCATAATGGGTCAGAGGAGTTCCTAAAAGTTGTCTCATCCTCAGGGAGAAACATTTAATTTAATGTTAAGAAAATATGGGCCTAAAAACATTCAATGGCTTATTTGCTTAATAGCTTGAACACATTTTTAAAAAATATATAACCAAAGCCCTAAAAAAAAATTATAAAACATTTAAAATGATAATAGTTTAAAAGCTCCCGATAATCAGATTAAAACATCCACCATTATTGAGCTGACTCATATCGAGCTGAGTCGTTTCAACCAAGCATTTATATTATTTATAATTAATTAATGAATAAATAATTATTTTTTTGCGGGTTATGGTGCTGTGCTGAACACACGTGTGTCGGAGCTCCCGTGAAAATTTATAGAATAAATTTATCAAACAGCCAGTGTAGGACCTGTGCATTGTCACATTTTGTGTGCGGAATCTAGAATAATCAGCCTGAATGTCTCAGAAACGAGCTGCAAAGACTCAGAAATCAACTAAAGCAGAAACTACAAGTGACCCGAGAATGGCTGATGCGAATGCTGGCAAAGGAAACTCAGATGCGGCGGCTAGCTCAAGCTCGATTCTTAACGCCATTATTGAGCTGAAAGAAGAATTCACACTGAGGACGGCCTGTTCAGCGCTATTAAGGGAATACAGGGTGACCTGAGGGCAGTGTCACTACGTGTTACTGAAGCGGAGGACAGAATCAACACGAATCAAGACGAGGTGACATCTTTGAAAACTCTAACCAGCACTATGAGAGCAGCGATTGAAGAGCTAGTCTCAAAAGTGGACGACTTAGAAAACCGAGCCCGCCGCTCGAATCTCCACCTAGTCGGTCTCCCGGAGAAGGCAGAAGTACCTGATATATGTGCCTTTCTGGAAAGGTGGATACCCGAAGTGCTTGGTGAACATCAGTTTCCACGACCCATACTGATTGAAAGAGCGCACAGAATCGGCGGAGCCGGCGTCATACTGAAACGAACTATTTTACAAATCCTTCTCAACAATTATTTGTGGAACTTAATGAGCTAAGAGCTAAATACAACGTTTTATCTACAAATAAGGCAACTAAATATTTGATGAAACTAAAACAGTCCTATTACGAACAGGGTGAGAAGGCTAGTAAACTCTTAGCATGGCGTATTAAACAGGTGGAAACTGAAAGAGCAATAAATACAATACAAACAGACGGAGGCTTCTTATGTAGCGACCCTACAGAAATTAATAAGACTTTTTCAAGCTTCTATGAAAATTTATACCATTCGGACTATACGACCTCAGCTTTTCAAAAACAAAAGGAATTTCTAGATTCACTAGATTTTGTCCCCCTAGAGAAAGACTCTCAGGCGGCTCCTGAGCTTGATTTAGAGACCGAAGAATTGTCTGCGGCTATAAATAGCATGAAGGGGAGGAAAACCCCTGGACCGGACGGGATTTCCATCGAGATATATAAAATTTTTTAAACTAAACTAATACCTCCTCTTTTAGAGATGTATCATGAGTCTTTGGAAGGCGGATCCCTTCCTCCTTCTCTTAATACAGCAGTAATTACTTTATTGTTAAAGCCAGGGAAGTCACCTACTCTCTGTGGATCCTACAGACCAATTTCACTGCTTAATAATGATCTCAAAATCCTTTGTAAAGTATTGGCTAGCCGGCTCGATCTTAGCTTGCCAGAAATGGTTCATTCTGATCAGAATGGTTTCGTGCAGGGAAGACAGGGCTTTCACAATATCCGTAGAGTGCTTAACATAGTGTTCAACACATCCGGCTGTGCGGACACTGCCGTCCTGTCTTTGGATGCCGAGAAGGCCTTTGACAGGGCGGAGTGGCAGTACTTATTTGAGACTCTGCAAAGGTTTGGTATAGGGGGGAAATTTCTTAGCTGGATTCAACTTTTATATGCCGCTCCTCGGGCTGTAGTTCTAACAAATGGGCTGTTTTCATCACCGTTCGAGTTGCACTGGGGGACAAGACAGGGTTGCCTCTGCTGTTTACCCTTGCTATCGAGCCACTCGCTATGGCGATTCGAAAAAGCACTAATTTGGATGGAATATGGATAGGAGATATTGAACATCGCATAGCCCTATATGCAGATGACGTAATTTTGTTTTGTACTAACTTGAAGCAGACTCTACCTACTTTACTTTCTCTCACGGACACTTTTGGGGTCTTTGCAGGTTATAAAATAAATAATACCAAATCAGTACTACTATTTATGAATAAAAATGAGAGACTCAACCCCCCATTTCATACTCCTTTCCAGGTTTCATTGAAAGGCTTTGTATACTTGGGTGTGATGATTACTCCTAGCATTGACAAAATTGTCCCAACGAACTACGACCCCCTAACAGTTAAGGTTACAGAGCTTATAAACAGATGGACAAAATTACCTATGTCTACGATCGGGCGTATCAATGTCTTGAAAATGTCAATTCTACCTAAGTATTTGTATTTTTTTCAATCGATTCCACTTGCTCCCCCACTTTCTTTTTTTCGGGGACTCGAAGGACTATTCCCCTCCTTCATTTGGAACAACAGGCGTCCTAGGCTTAGGCTCACATCGCTGTATCTTCCATTTGATAGAGGTGGATTACAGCTACCAAATCTTATGTGGTACTACTGGGCAGCTCAAATCAGAGCGGGAATGGTCTATTTTGCGGATGGCCATCCCCCAGCTTGGGTCCAAATAGAATCTCACTCTATCAATATTCCTCTGAATTTATATATATATTCAGCCAACAAAAATAAATTAGCCAAACAGACCAAGAACCCTTTCCTCAAAAATACAGTAATGGTCTGGCACAGGGCTTTGGAATATTTAGGAGAGACTGGTAGGCTATCACGGTTCTCCCCTATTTTTGGAAATGATGAGTTTCAGCCTGGTAGAGCAGACGGTGGTTTCAAAATATGGGCATCTCGGGGGGTGGCCAAAATAGCTGACCTCTTTAAAGAGGATCGTGTTTTCATGTCTTTCGAAGAACTTAAGGCCACATATGGAATACCCCCCAAACATTTCTTTAAATATCTCCAATTGAGAAGTTTTGTACTGGGTAGGCAAAATAATAGGTTGATACTTCCACGATTATCTGCTCTTGAAGAATTTTTGTGAAGATCTTCAGAATCCAAGGGACAGGTGTCCTTTCTTTATAACTTGTTTGTAAGTAAATCCAGGGAGTCATCACAGAGCATTTTAGAATCCTTTCTGGAGGATATAACGGAGGGAGAGTGGGCCAGAGCTTGTTTAACAGCTCAAACTCAAAGCATGAATACAAACTCTAAATTACTACAATACAAATGGATAAGTAGACAGTATATATCTCCAAGTAAGCTGCACCGGTTCAACCCAAATATCCCGGATACGTGCATTAAATGTAAGCAACAAAAAGGTTCGTTATTTCATTGCATGTGGGAATGCCCTCTGACTCTCTCTTTTTGGAAAAAAGTATTGAACCTGGCCAGTCAAATCGTTGGAAAAGAAGTACCTCTTAAACCTAAGTTATGTTTATTGAACATTTTCCCAGATAACTTTGTGACCTCCAAGAATGAAAGATCCCTACTCAGCATTTGTTTTTTGGAGGCCAAAAGATGTATAGCCCGTTCATGGAAAAGGGAGACACCTTGTAGCACTTCGCAATGGTTAAAAGGGATGAGATTCCTGCACCCTTCCGGTCTCCCCTGCTTCTGCTCTGTGTCTTGTCTTCTTTCGGAGCCTCTCTTTGCATATCTCCTGAATTGTAAATTATGGATCTGTTCAGCTGGTCTCTCAACGCAATTGATCAAATTTTTTTGACGGGAAGAGAGGGTAAGGGAGAGCCCTCTTGTCCAGACGGGACATTCTTCTCCGGATACACAATGGACTCCTGGCAGAAGTGGAGGATTGTGTGTCTGACAATGCTGTCAGTCAAGGACGTGGAAGATGTGTATATAATTGGATTTCTGATAACAGGATTTCTGATTTTCGGAGTTTGCGGTTACCTGGCATATCGTGAAATTGGGAAAACGTGGGCAGCAGTTCTGGCCATTGCAAGGCTGCCCGGCATATAAAAGGGATCTGCAGAGCTATCAACACTCAGACTGAAATGTTAAGGGAGCAGAATCGCAAACTGGCTGGCTGCGTTTCCTGGACTCAGAGGTGAAATGGGATAAATCTTGGAGAAGTTGTATGCTCAGATCTGGCGAAAGACCAGGAATTTGGCTGTTTGGATTCGCCATTGAGAAGCACCAGCGAGACTCTCAAGGCTGACGGATTAAGAGTCAGCTTGACCCAAATAATTGTTGTTTTCTGAATCTGGCTCCCCTACATGGCCTGGAAGTTATGTAAACATGACACTCTGCTCCTTCTGCCCCCTCCCTTCCCTGAGGACATCTGTGGACCTGCTCAGAACTGTGTGGCTGGTTGATGAAATTTCCATCGTACCATCAAGGACAATGGCCTCTGTGACAGTGCTTCATGGACTTACTTTGCACACACTCACATGCACACATGCACATGCTCATATAAACATACGAAGCATACGCACCCCTGACAGCCTTCACTGTATCTCTGCAATATGTTGTCTTGTATAAGTGTTGCTTATTTGTGCTGAGGTTTTTTTGATATCTCAAACTGTATCCTGCTAAGGATAAAGTGTGAAATATGTTTTTTTCCCTCCTCTTACCTAATGTGGTCTTTCTTCTTATCCTATTTTTACCTAAATGTGGCTTCATAGATTTTTAGATTGCTTAGGATTCATAGATTTTTAGATAACTTAGAAGGATTGTATTACAACTATATCACACCAGTGAAAGCCAAACATTATTAGTATTTGAAAGTTTGGACTACAACTGTTTTATAGCAGTGACCCAGATTCTCTACTTAGACTTCAGTGAGTGCTCATGACTGTTAATATTTGAATGATGGGACCACAACTGCCTCATACCAGCGACCTCAAGTATTAATATTATAATTTTTCTTCTAGCACAGGATGAATTCCTGACCACAGAGGACTTAATGAGCTAATTACCTCTATTAGAAAGATTGGATTAGAACCAGCTCTTAAAAGTAAACCCCCAAGGATTACTAATGTAATTTTAATTTGTTTTTCTGTGTTTGATTTTCTATATCATTGTAATGTTTTTCCTCATGTACAGCGCTTTGAGTGCCTTGTTGTTGAAAAGTTCTATAAAAATAAACTTGACTTGACTTGACTTAAATCCCTGGCTGAGGGCTCTGTCAGATTTTCCCAGAAGTATGCTTGGGCCTGCCTTATCTGTCTGACTTCCTCCTCTTCCAGCGGATCCAACTTACCACCAGGTGGTGATCAGTGGACATCTCAGTCCCTCTCTTCACCCAAGTGTCCAAGACATGCGGCCAAAGGTCCGAAGACACAACTACAAAGCCGATCATCGACCTCCCACATTGGGTGTCCTGGTGCCAAGTGCACTGATGAACACCTTAATGCTTGAACAAGGTGTTTCTTCTTTTTATTATTTTTTTAACTGTGTGCTGTCCAGCAGAGTAGCGCTCAGAATTGTTGTCTGAGTGCCAAGAAAAACCCCAACAGATTTACTTTCACAAGTGGAGCATTACAGCTAACGCTTTAATATATTTATAAAAGAAACTTTATTAGAAACTGCTTTGTAATCTGAAAAGGAAAAAAATAAGAAGCACGAAAGAGAGAGAGGTGGGGCAAAAAGGAAAAGGGGAGAGAAGGAGAATAGAATGGAGGAAAGAAAGAAGGATAAAGAGAATACAAGATAACAACCTGCTTGCTTTTACACCTACAGAAACATTCATATTAACAGCTTTTTTACCAAAAAGTGCACAGTACCTATGAATGCAAGATGTATTTAGTGGTAAATGCGGCTCAATATAGAACATTTGTGCATCTGTTAACACCCGAATCTAAACACCTGTGGGTCTGAGTGTGAGTGCACTTGTGTATGCAAGGTTTCTCCATAAAAATATGCAATAGCGAGTGTGAGGAGCCAAAGACCTGCCCCCCTGGACCTGGGACAGATATCAGACATCAGACAGATATCAGATATCAGACATCCAAAGGCCCCCCAGAGCACAAGAGACCCAGGAGAACCACTGCCGGGACCATCACAACCCCCCTAGAGAAGAGCAGGGGAGAGTCTCAGCGTAAGCACCCAGCAGCCACAGTGCAGAAGCCCCATGGAGCTGCAGCAACGAGCCCACAGGCCCCAGCGGCAGCCGTCTACGCCCGAGCAGATCCAGCCATGGACCCAGAGACCCAAGACCCTGGGACATATCACTCCCCAAGCAAAGGCCCGACAGAGCCCAGGGGCCCAGGCCCCGGCAAGCAGCCACCAGAAGTGAGCCAGCACACACCGAAGCACCCAGCCTCAGACACCGAGAACCACAGGCAGGTAGTGTGGAGGGGAGGAAATAGGTCCCCCATTTGATGGGGGGCCTAAACTGATCTAGGAGAGGGAGCAGTCCAAGACCCAACCTGACACAAAAAACAGGCACACACAGTCACAATAACACATTCCCACCCTCATGAGTACATAGAAAAACACTCCCAATGCACCCAACGTAAAGACAAACAAGAATGGAAGTTGCACATTCACTCACACTCCCCATACATACTCTATACTCCCAGGTCCAGGTGCCAATACCCCATAGGGGCAACCAGCCCCCGGACGCAGGAGGTGGTCCCCTTCCCCCACCCCGACCCCAGTCCCCAACGACCCCCATCCTCATCCGGAGGGGGGGGGGGCGTGTACAAAAGAGGGGTCTACATTGTTCAAACTAGCCCGCCAACACAGGATGAAATAGCCCACACCCCGCAATGAATTCCAATCCTAACCCCATGAGTCCCACACCCCCAATGAACCACGACATGAATTTCCCCACAGGGCCACCCCCAACCAGGACACACATATCGAACACATGCCCCCGAACCCAAACACCATGAAACCCCTTCCCCACAGCACAGTAGCCACACCCACACAGCGCAAGCTCCACACAAAGCCCAAGTACCCCCACTGCATCCCGCCCCCACCACACAGGCAAGGGCCCCACGCAATGCAACCCCAGCCCCCGCCCACAGGCGCAACAGGGCAGACACCATCAAGCACCGAGCCCACAACGGAACCCCCAACCCCACACCAAGATGGGACAAACTCACCCGACAAGACGTCCCTGGCCAGCGGCAAGCACTCGGAGCTGGCGTCCCCCACCACGCCTCTGCAAAAACGTTATCCAGCTCAGCTCTACCACCGCCGCTCAGCCGATCCATATGCAGGTGACCCCACATCCAAGAAGAGGACACAACCCCCCCACCCCACATGCCGCAGCCCCTCCACGCCACTCTCTGGCCCCCCGCCCCGATTCGCCCCGGACACAACAGCCAGCAGAGCAGAACACCGCTGACGCTCACCCACCCGACTGACTGGGCACCGAAGCCAGGGACCGAGATCCAAGGAAATCCATGCCATCCCGAGAGCCGAAAAGCCAGCACCAGACAACCCCCCAGACCCGAACCCCAGCCTAGATCCCGACCAGAAGGCCCGCACCCTCTCCTGGCCTCTGACCCCAGATGGCAAACAGCGAACAGGGGTGTGAAAAGACCCCAAGCTTACCTCAAATGTGGTGTTGATGCGTGTTGTTGTAATGTGCATTGAAAAAGACAAACAGGTAGGGAAGATGGTCTGCCTCAGAATACGCCACACAACGGAGGGCACATGACCAACATGCCCAACCACCCCCGAACTCATGGGGGAGAGCCAACAGAGCGTCCAATCCCCGATGCCCGGCACAGGACCGTAGCCACAACCAGGCAAGCGGGGCAACAACATGGTGTTTATTATGGACAATCCGTGACTGGCACAGCAGCCCAATAATGAAACACCACTCGGGTTCAGATCGGAGAGGCCATTCTTCCCAATCACACCCCTCCAGATGTCACTGTCGTTTCCCACATAGGCGTTGAAGTTCCCCAGCAGAATTTTACCATTAACAATAGATGAAAGAGTAATTCAAGCAGAGGCATTCTTAAAACAGCAAACTCTGCACACATAAAGAATAAATTCGCAACAACTCTCCAAAACATAAGAATTTATTAACAAGAGCAATTCAACTCCAAGTTAAACATACTCAAGTCAATAACACTCTAAATAGTCTAGTAAACACTAGCTAAAACTACTAAGCAAACATGAAAGAATAAAGGGAACTAATGAACTATAAACAAATGAAGGAAAAGGGAATAAATAAAATTGTTGAAAACCATAACCAATAAAATAATGCAATGATATGACAGTTAAGAATGCCTAATTAGAAATCAAAAACCCTGTTGGACAATTGATACTAAATGTAGTTTTAATTAGTCACCATTATTTTTGTTAAATAATAGGAAATATTATTTGCTGAATTAGAAATCAGTAAACCTCTTGGACAATTGATTCTTAATGTCGTTTAATTCACTATCATATGGATTAATGGCCTAGTAAAATGGCGGAGAGGAACATCTCACTGTCACAAAATGGCGACGAGTCGGATGTAAAGATTTACAGTGCCTTGCGAAAGTATTCGGCTCCCTTGAACTTTTCAATCTCTTGCCACATTTCAGGCTTCAAACATAAAGATATAAAATTCAAATTTTTTGTGAAGAATCAACAACAAGTGGGACACAATCGTGAAGTGGAATAAAATTTATTGGATGTGTCAAACTTTTTTAACAAATAAAAGACTGAAAAGAGGGGCGTGCAATATTATTCGGCCCCTTTACTTTCAATGCAGCAAACTCACTCCAGAAGTTCAGTGAGGATCTCTGAATGATCCAATGTTATCCCAAATGACTGATGATAAATAGAATCCACCTGTGTGTAATCAAGTCTCCGTATAAACGCACTTGCTCTGTGATAGTCTCAGGGTTCTGTTCAAAGCGCAGAGAGCATCATGAAGACCAAGGAACACACCAGGCATGTCCGAGATACTGTTGTGGAGATGTTTAAAGCCGGATTTGGATACAAAAAGATTTCCCAAGCTTTAAACATCCCAAGAGGCACTGTGCAAGCAATCATACTGAAATGGAAGGAGTATCGGACCACTGCAAATCTACCAAGACCCGGCTGTCCCTCTAAACTCTCATCTCGAACAAGGAGAAGACTGATCAGAGATGCAGCCAAGAGGCCCATGATCACTCTGGATGAACTGCAGAGATCTACAGCCGAGGTGGGAGAGTCTGTCCATAGGACAACAATCAGTCCCTACACTGCACAAATCTGGCCTTTATGGAAGAGTGGCAAGAAGAAAGCCATTTCTCAAAGATTATCCATAGAAGTCTTGTTTAAAGTTTGCCACAAGCCACCTGGGGGACACACCCAAACATGTGGAAGAAGGTGCTCTGGTCAGATGAAACCAAAATCGAAATTTTTTGGGCCCCAATGCAAAACGATATGTTTGGTGTTAAAAGCAACACAGCTCAATCACCCTGAACACACCATCCTCACTGTCAAACAATGGTGGGGGCATCATGGTTTGGGCCTGCTTTTCGTCAGCAGGGACAGGGAAATGGTCAAAATTGATGGGAAGATGGATGTGGCCAAAATACAGGACCATTCTGGAAGACCACCTGTTGGGAGTCTGCAAGAGACCTAAAACTAGCGACGGAGATTTATCTTCCAACAAGACAATGATCCCCCAAAACATAAAGCCAAATCTACAATGGAATGGTTCACAAATAAAACGTTATCCGGTGTTGGAATGGCCAAGTCAAAGTCAAGACTGAATTCAATCGAGAATCTGTGGAAAGAGCTGAAGACTGCTGTTCACGAACGTCCCATCCAACCTCACTGAGCTCGAGCTGTTTTTGCAAGAAGAATGGGCAAGAATTTCAGTCTCTCGATGTGCACAACTGGCATAGACATACCCAAAGCGACTTGCAGCTGTTAATTGGCAGTAAAGGGTGGCGCTACAAAGTATAACGCAAGGGGGTCCGAATAATATTGCACGCCCCACTTTTCAGTTTTTATTTGTTAAAAACAAGTTTTCTGACACATCCAATAAATTTCATTCCACTTCACGATTGTGTCCCACTTGTTGTTGATTCTTCACAAAAAATTAGAATTTTATATCTTTATGTTTGAAGCCTGAAATGTGGCAAGAGGTTGAAAAGCTCAAGGGGGCCGAATACTTTCACAAGGCACTGTAATATTCTTTGGTGGATCATTAGCAGTTAGCAGTTTTAGTTAACAAAGGACAATAGCTTATTTAGCAACCCTATAAGTTTTACCCATAATTTAAATACCAGTAATACATATATGAAGGTGCATACTGTACAAGCGCTGACGGCAAATTACAGAATTACAGAACCAATACAATGGACTCTGTTGTAAAAAAAAAGCTGTCTAAAACATAAAATAAGAAGAACTATTAGCTTTTTTGCTGCTTGCGGAGACAACTTTTGGCATGTTTTAAGCAATATTCAAAACTATTTTTACAGGGCTTAAAGTAAAAAAAATCTTGAGCCTTAAACTTTTTTTGAGGTGGCGATAGGAATGAAATCATAACATATTGTTGCTCCTGCCAATGTTTATTAAAAATTATCTCTCAAAAGTGCAAATAACTGCTTTTAACAACACAAATAAGCCAACTTGTAACAATGTAACGATGACTTAAACGTGATTCAAATGTTTTTGAACTTTAAGAAATATAAAATATCTGTTCCTCAGAGTACAGCCCCGCAGATAAAACTCAAAACTCAACACCACATTGAACAGACACATTTCAGTCAGTTCAATTGCCAGAAATTTAGTATAGTCAATATCACAATCTAAAGGAAGAAGTTATTCAGAGCTTGTTTAAGGATCCCTACTGTTTTTTTCTGCCTCTTTAAAGGTTTTGGATTATAAACAAAGTCCATTTGATTGAACGAGCTTTTACAAGCTTGTTAGGGACAGGAAATCGTTCTCCTCCTTCCTGATTCTGTACACTAAAGTACTTGAGTGATCATCCATCTGCAGCACATACACATCTCTGAATTCAGTCAGTCAGTCATTTTCTACCGCTTATTCCATAGTGGGTCGCGGGGAAGCTGGTGCCTATCTCCAGCAGTCTAGGGGCGAGAGGCGGGGTACACCCTGGACAGGTTGCCAGTCCATCGCAGGGCGACACACAAACAACCATGCACACTCATTCATACACCTAAGGGCAATTTAGATTGACCAGTTAACCTAACAGGCATTTTGTCCTTGTCCGTGACACCCATGTGAGGAGCCCTCGAAAGCCCGGACCCTGATCTCTTGCCAGTTAATCCCGAGCTGTAGACACTCCCCACGCCGTGCACACTAGGGCGAGAAACATGCAAACACTCCATGCAGAAAGATTCCCTCCACGCCTCTCCCACCCGTACCCGGGGAACCTTGATGAAACCCCAGTAGACGCCTTCTTGGGCTGCAAGACGGGACGCACCAAGCTAGACTTACCTTACCACATATGACACACGCCAACCGCTGCCAGCCGATCTCACGAGAATCAATTCAATTCAATTCGAACTGTTTACAAAAATGATACTTGTATTAATGATCACCACAAAGGAAATTACATGTGTATGGTGAACTCATTATGAAGGTTATACACCTCTTCAAAGAGACCGTTGAAACGCCACCGCTGATGGATCTGGGGCAGGCCAAGGACGTTTCCCCTTAGTTAGCAGCCCGCATGTCTGTTACAGCACACACTGAAGAAAGCACCTGCATGAAAGGCACACACTCATGTTGGCGTGTACACGGAACAGGTATCTTACATGAAACGAGGATGCCAGGGTCTCCACCCACTGTGTAAGCTTCATTGTAGGAAGAATCCTTCCTTGCACAATGAATGATCTCCAGAGGGTCCAGAGCGAGTACCCAGAACAGAGCAGCTTCTTTATCAGCTTGTTGAGCTTTTTAAGTCCCTGGTCTGATGCTGCTTCCCAAGCAGATGATGGCAGTAGAGATCACACTCTCACAACGGACTTATGAAGATATGTAGCATCTTGTCTGGCCGAAACACCAACATGGACCCCTAGTTCCCAAGAAGTACAGTATCTGAGCTGTGCCCTTATTGTAGATGCTTCACAGTGTGCATCCCACTCCAGTCTCGTTGTCCAGGTGAAACACCGGGGTAGTTATACCCTGCACCACCCTCAGAGCTCTCTCCTCATGCATGGAAAATAGTATTGACTCCACTTCCTATATTTCTCTTATAAAATCTACAATTCATCTCCTTTGTTTTAGTCATGTTCAAGACTTGAGCAAGATGATTGTTTCTCACACCACTGCCACACAATCGGTGCCACACACCTCATGTACTCAGCTTCTTCTTCCATCTCGGATCCTCCCCACAACTGATGAATAATCCGAGTATTTCTGCAGATGACAGGAGTATGTCTGTGTACTGGAAGCTCTGAGGTGTAAGAGTGAAAAGGATCAGGTCGAGACTACCACTCCCCCGTGGTGACTCCTCTTCACAGCCTCGCACCTCTATACCTGGCTTTACCCATCACAACCACTTCAGTTCTCACCAAACTACGGAGTGGCTCCTGTCCTCGTGTGTAAGGTTAGCTCCTGAGAGATCCAGGGAGATTGTTGAGGCCTCCCCCTGAGTCCCGTCACTTTCGAGTTTCTGCCACACGGTGCAATCAGGTTAAATCGTGTAATAACGACACTATGTGAGAAATCAGCACACAGAGATACCGACAGACATAATCAACTACGTGCACACGCACAGGCACTCCCTTATGCACATATTTGCATGCACACACGTGCAGCGCAGACAGCCTTTGATTAGACAGGGCCCTACTCCCCCTTTATAGACTGGCCAACTCACACATCACACACACTTACTCAAACCACATCAGCTAAAGAGAGCAAACTGAACGAGGGTGGGCATGATGTATTTATTGATTGCTTACTCAGGTGGGCCAACAGGAGTCTCTCTAGGACACTTCATGATATGGGATGTCAGCGGCATTAAACACAAAGTCATTAAAACATCTTAACATGTACAACTGCTAATAACTCCACAGACCAATAGAAGTAAACAAGTCTAACATATACTTTTCACTTACAAACAGCTCTGGCCACATTAAACTGCTATCGTGTAGACCACATATGAGATAAGTTTTTCAGATTAGCTGATAGATGACTATACAATATAACTCTTTATGGAATGCTACTAACTATAATAATAAACAATCAAGACAGCTATGCGTTACATGATGATATGTGACATCCATCTAACTTAGACTGCATACTCCCGTCGTAGGAAAGGTCGCTCACATTATCTTAGAGATCAATCGATTTAATTAAAATAATAGGTTATATTTCTTCCACCGAAGCAGTCGTGGATGTTTTAACATATATAAAGAGATCATCTAGAGTAGCATATGACCACAGGTAGTCAGTATATAACAGCCACTGAATTAATTCAAAACAGGCTGTCTCTGAGGTCCACTACATCAAGATAGTGTCCATATCATGTAACCCCTGTATTCGTGTTCCCGTCGTATGCGGGGCAGACACGAAGCTGGACGGCTAGTATTTGATGACAAAATACAAGTCCACCCTCTCCACCTCACTCCGGGTACAACACATCTACAGCGCACTACCAAAAATCGAGCTGCTCGATGGTGTGACCATCGCACTCAGCTCTGGGCACGCCAGCGCAGATGCACAGACCAAACTCGTGAACAGTACACCAGAGCCAACCAATGTCTCTTCTAGTTCTGGAGATCTTGTGTCACACAATCGCGCCTCACACTGATACTAATTTTCGCGCAGCATGTGAACTGGCCCGACTTAAAAGGCACTGTTGCATGCCAGCATTATGACACCTCGCTGCACGTGTCTCTTCACGCTGCAAATGCAGTACAAGACAGAGTCGTACGTAGAGCCCGCCTATTATTAAAGCGCCTATCGCCCCGATGACCACCTCACACACTATCTCTGCACAACTTATCTCCACTGAAGAGCAGATGAAGCCATGGTAATCGAACACTCGCAAACGTATGCCCAGTGTCCATTCACTCCGCACCCGCATAACCAACCTACACACGATTCATCTTTTCTCTCGCCCAGAACAGAAAACCTCCTTGCTCTGATTGATGAGAGGCAGCCGTGTACTCGTCACTAGGACTAGAGAATGTCCGCAACGCGACGATCTCCACACACAGCAAGACCTGAATAACGAAAACAATTCCGTCACCAGCTACAGCCTAGGACCCCGTAGCTTCTGTCCCCTAGCGACCAGACACACGGCAAGCAGACACGCGTTTTCTCCACCTACCCGACTTGTTAGATTGGCTCTATGCCCAATATTCTGTCTAACAGTGGCACACAAGTCGATCAGACAGGCGAAAGCTACGCTTTGTCCACTCTGACCGTGATACTGTCACGAGGAACACACAACCAGCTCAGACAAGTTAAGATAGCTTGTCTTAATTACCCCAGTGATTTGCTGGATACACGAACAGCAGATCATACCTTAACATTTGGTTGTTATTCAATGAACAGATATACTAACATCAGATCGTGGTCAACTTTGGATCCAAAGATTCTTCCTAGTAGTCTTACTGAGCAGTGTGTTTTAAAGGCACTCAGGTTCTTGTGCGCTGCCTGCCTGATGCGAACAGCTAGGCTGCCGGGGGTAATGAGAACGAGGCGTGGCTGGGAAAGTTTTTTGTTTGTGGTTTGTTGGAAAAATACGGTATATAAGTTATCATTGTTTAGTTTAAATCATGTTTATGTCTGAAGTTCTACTTTGGTGAAGATAATTCCTATGATTGCTTTTTTAGTGTAAAAGGAAGTTTAAGGAATGCGGTCTGGAGTGGATCGCTCCCTGGACATGACAAGCTTATACCATATATGGGAATGATTACACTTTTAGGTTGAAATCTCTGTAAGAATTGGCTGAACCAATTCCTGCTTTTTGCTTGTAGGAATGTGAGTTGTAAATAAAAGGCTGGTGCAGGATTCTCCCTTTGTGAGAAGGAAATCGCTGTTCTGGCAGAGGACTGTCTCACCCTTGCAAGTCAAACTTACTTGGTTCACTTGTGTGTTATTTTACACTTGTCTGTGCTTTCCAACTCTAACAGGCTCCACAGCTGGAATCCCCATGACATCACAGGGATTCCACAGCTGGAATCCCCGTGAAGCCACTAAAGGAACCGTTCCTAGGGTGCATTTAGGGATTCAGAGTTTTTACCAGTCTCGTTGTTCATGTACAGTTCAAGTCCATGTTTCATCCAATGGCTAGGGCAGAACAGGTGGAAGATCTCAACAAAGAAATGTTTAAGTTCTTCTGTTTCATCTTTATTTAAAACAGACAAGTCAGTAGAGGGGTCTGAAACATTTAACTTTTCCTCTTTCCAGCCAAAAGAACATCCATCAGCAAATAATTTCAATGTCAGACTCCGTCATTTTCTCTGGTCCCTCCCCGATCTGACCAGTGACGACATGTTTAGCCGCATGCTGTCATTGAACCGCTGGCTGTCTAGGTGGTGTCCAGAAAACGATGTGGGCTACATTGATAATTGGCAAAACATTTTGGGGAAAAAACCTGGTCTGACACACGGAGAGACTGCATCCCAACCCACTTTGGATGGAGCAGCTTGCTTCTTTGAGATCTGGCCGCGAACTTTATTAGTTCTCACACACCACAAACTCTGACAATCCAGGGTTCAGACCAGGAAGCAGGGCCGCATAGTTTAACACACATCCTCTCTGCAGCCCCTTCTGTATTCGCTACCCACCCATACCCTATTAAACGACAGTGTCTCGCCCACCCCAAAACTTGTCAAAATTGAATAGATTAAAAAATTAATCTAAAACAAGGAAATCAGGAAAATCTAATAAAAAATAAACACAACTCAGACTTAAAAAGAAAAATTAAATAATTAAACGTGGCTACTGAACATTATAGGATCTCTCTCTTTAAAGACTTTGCTAGTTAGTGACCTGAATCTTGTGACATATCAGATTGATTTATTTTGCCCTCACAAAACCTGGCTGCAGCAAGAGGATTAGGTTACTATAAATGATACAGTCAACTCCTACTAATTATTTGAATTTTCACCACACTCGAAAATTACTGGGTGAGGAGGAGGAGTAGCAACCCTTCTTTCAGTCAGATTTATTGACCAGTCTCAGACCAATCAATAGCTACACACTCTTTTAGATATTAATCCTTAGTTTCACTCCTACCAAATTGCAACAGCACTAAAACCACTGCTGTTTGTGTTTTGTACTGTCCACCAGGCCCTATACTCATCATTTTTAGATCAAGTTTCAGACTTTTATCTGATTTAGTTTTAAATACAGATAACCTATTATAGTGGGGGTTTTTAACATTCATGTTGGACACTGAAAGTGATAGCTAAAATATGGCCTTTAATGCTATCTTAGACTCAATTGCGCTTTGCTCAAAACATTAACAAAACCTACCCACCACTTTGTCTTCATTCTCTGGACCTTGTGTCTGACATATAACATTGAGTGAAAAGACATAACAGTATTTTCTCATGAACCCTGTCCTGGCCTGAACATGTTTTAATTAACCTTTGTGAGTTTAATTAAACAGAGTACTCCACACCTGATAAGCAAAATTTCCAATTATAGTAGATCATTATCAGAGCGACGATGCTGTAACACACCTTAGAAGAATCTGTTCACCACTTTAATTTCCTCATTATCAGCAAAAAAACACAGTGGAGGGCAATAAATTTTGTTTCTTTCCCTTCACAAAATTGATTCTCTTGTTCATAGTGGTACTTCATCATTGCGTGGTGCATTAGACAATGCCGGCCCCTTGAAACAAAAGAAGTAATATTCATAGGAGGCTAGCTCCCTGGTATATTCAGAGCTGCGTTCTAAAGCACAATGTTAGGAAAATGGAGAGAAAAATGGTGAGCTACACACCTAGAGGATTCTACTTAATCTGGAAAAAAATGCCTACTGTTGTAGAAAAGACCCCCCCAGCTAGAACAGCTTATTTCTCATCATTAATAGAAGAGAACAAGAATAATCCTTGTTTCCTCTTTAGTACAGTTGGTAAACTTATACAGAGTCAAAGCTCTGTTGAGCCATCCATTCCCTTAGCTGTAAGCAGTCATGATTTATGGGATTCTTCCCAAAAATAAAATTGATTCTATTAAAAGAAAACTTTGCTTTTCCCCCCCGAAGATGATTTTTTCATCCTCAGCAAGTGAGAAAAATTTGGAAGTACCTGTAGAACTGATCTGTGTTGGACTGCTTTGATCCTGTGGCGCTTCCTGAGTTATCAAAAAAATTAGCTTTTCTAAACCTTCAACTTGTTTGCCCAATCCAACCAATGATTTAAGGAATTTTTTCCTCTGATTACCAGCCCCCTTTTAGATATGCTTAATTTTATCCCTAGTAAAGGATAGGTACCACAAGCTTTTAAAGTAGCTGTAATTAAAACTTTGCTTAAAAACCCCTTTCGCTTGATCGAGACAAACTTAATAAATTACAGACCTATATCCAACTTCCATTCTATCTAAAATTCTTGAGAAAATAGTTGCTAATCAAATGGTGGGGCATTTGCACGGCAATGACTTGTTTGAAATTTTCAGTCAGGTTTGAGCTCATCATAGCACTGAAACAGCTCTGCTGAAAGTCACTAATCATATTCTTCTTAGCCTCAGATAATGGACTTGTGTCTGTACTTGTCCTCTTAGATCTCAGTGCTGCATTTGATACAGTCGATCACAATATTCTCTTAGAAAGGGAAATGTGTGGGGGATCAGGGGAACAGCGCTAGGCTTTTTTAAATTTTATTTGTCTGACAGTTTTCCAGTTTGTTCATGTAAATGATAAATCATCTTTAACTCCTGGGTTAATTGTGGAGTACCACAGGGTTCAGTGTTTGGGGGCCAAATTTCTTCACTATATATATGCCTCCAATAGGTAAAATTATCATGCAGTATAAAATAAATTTTCATTTGTTACGCTGATGATACTCAGCTTTACTTATCCATGAATCCTGATGGCCCCAACCAGTTAGACTACAAGCATGTCTTAAAGACATAAAACCCTTGGGATGACTTTAAATTTTTCTGCTTCTAAATTCAGACAAAAGAAGTGTCGTCTTTGGACGGAGTCTTTAAAAAAAAAACGCTTAGTCAATCACTTAACCTGGATGGCATTAAATTGACCTCCGATAAAAAAGTAGAAAACCCCTTTGGTGTTTTTTTTTGCCAGGACATGTCATTTAAATCCCATATTAAAAAGGGTTCTAGGACTTCCTTTTCATCTCTGGAACATTGCCAAAATAAAAAAATCCTATCCAGGAGTGACGCTGAAAAAAAATGTCCCGGGATTTGTTACTTCAAGCTGGACTATAGAAATTTCCTACTATCAGGATGTCCACAAAAATGCAGTAAAAGCCCCAGCTGATTCAAAAAGCTGCAGCAAGAGTTCTGATGAAATTAAACAGAGAGATCATATCTCTCCTATTTTTCTTCCCATCATCGGCTCCCTTTAAATCCCAGAATAGAATTTAAAATTATCTTCCTCAATATAAAGCCCTTAATGATTTAGCTCATCATACATCAGAGATCTGATGGTTCCATATATTCCCCAACAGAGCACTTTGTTTCAGACTGCAGGTTTATGGGGGTTCTAGAGTCTCTAGAAGTAGAATGGGAGGCAGATCCTTTATTTTTCAGGCTCCTCTCCTGTGGAACCAGCTCTGTTTTAGCCCGTGAGACAGACACCCTGTCCTTTTAAGGCTAGGCTTAAACGTTTTTTTTTAAAGCTTATAGTTCGAGTGGCTTAGGTTATCCTGAGCCGTCTCTTGGGTTTTGCTGCTATAGGCTTAGGCTGCTGGAGGACCAAATGACCACTTTCACCCCTTTGCTACATTCTCACACTACTCTCCAATTTTGCATTATTTTCTGTTATTTCAGGTTTTTAAATTTTTTCTCTCTCTTTTTCTCTTCCTAGAAGCTACACCTGGCCTGACTCTGTGTCTACCTGTGACACCTTTTTTGGAGAGGGGGCATCGTCCAAGCTTCTGCTGGAACAAATTTTAAATTCTCACCCTCTACAGATGATCCACATGGCCTGTCTTTCCCTGTTTAACTCTTTTCTCTCCTAAACATGGCAATTGACCCGGTTTTTACTGTGGGGCAATTTTTTAGTGCTCTCTTTCAGACTCCAACCTTGAAAATGGCTCAGAGTTTATCTGTTTTTTTTTTCTACGGAAAAAAAACGACTAAAAGGGCTACTGTCATTGTATTTGGGATTTTTACCCACATGCGAAAACTCACTCAGGAGACCAGACAAGGGTTTAAATATTTGTTTCACAAAAGATTTTCTACAGGAACGAGGATGGTTGGATCTTGAAGTCCACTAGAGAGAAGTCGAGAGTTAGTTTCAGGACTGAGGTGGAAAAAATCCCCCGGTTTCAGTAAAGTGGCTTACTTGATTCAGAACAACGAAGTTCAGGAGGGTTAATCCATTGGGTTTGGGAGTCCAGTAATCCAAGTAGCTTGTCCAGTCTTTGGTACAGAGTTCACACAGAGTCAGGTATTTTTGGGGGGAACGGAGCCGTACCTCAGTTAGATATGATTTATCCAGGTTCACAAGCAGTTGGTGTAGGAGTTGTATATCCGAGTCCAGTTCTGTAGGTAACAGCCCACACCTCACAGGTTTCTAGCAGGAAGCAGGGAGAGACAAACAAGGTTATCAAAGGCAAGGTAAGACTGGAAATATCTCTTTGGCTTGATGTTTACCACTTGGGCACAACACTCAGGCACCGAAGTACCGGTGGCAGGCTCCTAAATACTCCTCCAAGGTGATGCCAATCAGCAGAGGATCAGGAACACCTGTAGGTGGAAGGAAAACTCTCCACGGCGACCTCTGGTGGACAAGCACTAAATAAAAACTCCCAATTCCCAACAGCTACATCTATTAACATTTACTTTTCCTTCCCATAGAAAGGACTCCTGGATCAGTGCTTCTTTGTTCTCTTTGTGTCTCTGCTCTGTTCTCTCTAACCCCCAGTCGGTCGTGGCAGATGGCCGCTCACACTGAGCCTGTTTCTGCTGGAGGTTTCTTCCTGTTAAAAGGGAGTTTTTCCTCTCCATTGTCGCTACATGCATGCTCAGTATGAGGGATTGCTGCAAAGTCAACGCCAGTGACTGTCCACTGTCTCTACATGCTCATCCGGGAGGAGGGAATGCTGCAAGTCACTGACTGGATGCAATCTGCTGGGTTTCCTTAGACAGAAGAACTTTTTATCCAATTTGAATAAATAACTGAATCTGACTGCACTGTTCAATGGTTAGGATTAATTGGAATGTATGTACCTGACTTTTGTGAAGTGCCTTGAGACAACATGTGTTGTGAATTAGCGCTATATAAATAAACTGAATTGAATAAACTGTTGAAAGAAACGATAGCAACTTTTTCTTGTCATACACTTTAATATAAATAAATAATGAAAAGTAATAAATATTTCTTGCTAAAAACAACTAGATGCTGCTTTGCTTCAAATACAATCTAAAAATATTTATCAGTTTTCTGTAAATTAAAGTGAAAATACTGAAAAGAACAAACATAGCAATTATTTTTTAGAGCAATAATTAAAAGGGGCTAAGCTAAAATCTTGGAAAAATTGCAAAACAAACAAAGACATGGCATAACAATAGCAAAATTAATCCCTCTGGAGAATGAAGCCTGAGCCAAAGACATTTGTGGTTCTACACCCTGCTTCATTCAGAGAGCTTCCATCCTACATAACTGTTAGTTACAGATGTTTTCACATGCTCACAACCTCTCAACATACTCTTATTATAATTGTTTGCTCCTTTTACAGCAAGCTTTACACTTATGTCATGTACACACAAACATAACCAATAACGACAAAATAAAAAACATGTATGATGTCACGATGTGTCAGTGGACAATGGCAGAAAGTTTATAAATAAGCCCAGAAGAATGCATTTACATATTAAACAAATTCATAATCGGTTGCATTTGTCATTCAACTGAGAGATATGTGACACATTGGCAGCATCAGCTGGGTCTAGGGATAGTACAGAACTGCAAGCTAGCAACTAAAAAACAACAGCTTTGCATATTAGTTTGCAGAGATTTGAATAGTGATGCAAAACTACTTTTTAGCCTAACAAAAATTCACAGGCATCAACCTATATCACATACTTAGCAGTTCATTGACAACCTGCAGTTCCTCACCGTACATGGCAAGCCACTTGTATCGTTGATGTAAAGACAGTCAACAGGTTTCAGCTTGTATGAAAAAACAGCCAACTCCTGCTATAGTCAGTAATGCTTGAAGACTTTCAGACAAATCAAAAAATCAACACAGAATGAAGAAAAAATTAATTTAAGTTAAATCAAGACCAATTCTGACATGCAAATTCATCTTAGAAGCCTTAAACATTTAACTTTATTACATTATCCATCAGTCACAGCACAAACAGGCTGAATGTCCACAATGAACCCCTTCAGAACAGATCATAGGCATAATGTCTACCCCACTGTAGATAAATAATGTATGTGATCTGACAAATTCAGCAGATTCTAAAAGGTGTTCTGTGAAGCATTTTACGACAGGTTACCCACTTTGTCCTGAGGAACATGTTCTAATACAGATTTTATAAGGAACTGCATTACAAAACACATTAAGCATTTTAACTTAGCTCAACCACCTAATTCACCCAGAGAGAAAAAAAAAACCCTAATGCCACTGTAAGGTTACCTAAAATATAAACACAGAATATTGGACAAAGGTACAAAATCTCCTTTCTTTTTGGGATTTGGAGGCTGGTAGTGATTAAAGACAGGAACCTCGGGGGGGCGATATCTGGAAGTTTAAAAAGAAATGTCATGTGACTGATTAGAGATGATCATCAAAGAACACTTATGACAGTGTTTATCTTTTTTATAGTGGTACAATATTCTTTCTATTGTAAGTCAGCGAAAATCATTGTATAAAGCTGTCTTCAAGTCTCTGTCATCTGTTTCAAAACAAGCATCCTTGTTTGTTTGTTGGCCATTCTCCCAGCAGTCCATCTTTTGCTTTCCCACCTTCTTCTTCACCTCCTGCGATTCAGGATTTCATCTACAGCCCACCTTCCAGTTCACATTTCACTCCCAGAAGATGTTGGTGATGTCGGAGTCCAGGCTGAAGATGCAGATCACAAGTGGTGCAGAAATCAGGACAAACAACCAGGACACACCCTTCACTGACTGACAGAGCCTCGAAATGGTTGAACTCAATAATCCCATGCTGGCCCCTGACCTCTGCAACTCCTCCTCCTCTATTGTCTGTAGGAGATAAGAAAAATGTGCAAATAAAAAAGATTAGACAAAAGCAAATGAAATGCATTATTAAAAACTAATAGATCTCTTCTCATCTGGACCTGGCTTCCTGGCTCAATGTAGCTGCGGGCCAAGAACTTGAGAGCTTCATCCATCAAGATGACAGGCAGTGACATTTTTAAAACCACCACCCACTGAGTCCACAACAGAGGGTGGATCTGGAAAATCACCTGTGGATGCAAACATACATGAAGGATGTTGGTACTGTGGGCGTTGTGCTCTCAATACCAGAAGTCTAAATAAGAACCAAACGTCAGGGGACAACCTTTCTCACACAGTCAGTGCCTTTATGTATTCTTACCGGCAGGGGGTCAACATACAGAATGAGGAAGAGCCATGGAAAGACAGATGGCCCCCACCAGCCAGGGGTTTGACCACGGAGGCATTTTCAGCAGAGACTGGTTCTCTGAAAGACTGCATAACCAAAAAAAAAGATGTGAACGTTTTGTGAACAGTGCAACTAACAAGTTTTTGGGTGGGTGCAGTGTGAACTTAATCTAACAAAGCAAGTCTCAGAAACACCTAAAACACCTGTTAAAGATAGCAGTTATCACAATAATGATTATTTGTGTTCTGTTAGATCCAATATAAATAACATGAACATGCAGCAGCGCACAGAAGCACAGATGTTATTGGTTCCAGTCCATGTCATTTTTAATAGATTAAGATCTAGTCGTGACAGTGTCTCGCCCACGGTCAAAAATGAATAGATTAAAAAATAATCTTAAAAGGAGGAAATCATGAAAATCTCATAAAAATAAACACAACTCAGACTAAAAAGAAAAATAAAATAATTAAATGTGGCTAACTGAACATAAGATCTCTCTCTTCAAAGACTTTGCTAGTTAGTGACCTGATTTGTGGAAATCAGATTGATTTATTTTGCCTCACAGAAACCTGGCTGCAGCAAGAGGATTAGGTTACTATAAATAAGTCAAGTCCTACTTATTATTTAAATTTTCACATACTGTGCGAGGAGGAGTAGCAGCCATCTTTCAGTCCGATTTATTGATTAGTCCAAGACCAATTGATAGCTACAACTCTTTTGAATATTTAATCCTTAGTTTTCCTCATCCAAATTGCAAAGCACTAAAACCACTTCTGTTTGTTGTTTTGTACCGTCCACCAGGCCCTTACTCTCAATTTTTAGATAAGTTTTCAGACCTCATTATCAGACAATGCTGTAACAACCTTTAAATAATCTGTTCCACTTTTAATTTCCTCATTATCACAGAAAAACACAGTGGAGGGCAATCATTTTGTTTCTTTCCCTTCACAAATTGATTCTCTTGTTCATAGTGTTACTTCATCATTATGTGGTGCATTAGACAATGGAGCCCCCTTGAAAAAGAAGGTAATTATTCATAGTAGACTGGCTCCCTGGTTTAAGCTGGGTACTTTAAAGCACAATTTTAGAAAATTGGAGAGAAAATGGCACTCTACACACCTAGAGGATTCCTACTTAATCTGGAAAAATAGCCTTCTGCTGTCCAAAGAGACACGTCGCCAAGCTAGAACCACATATTTCTCATCATTAATAGAAGAGAACAAGAATAATCCTAGGTTTCTCTTTGGTACAGTTGCTAAACTTACACAGTCATAGCTCTGTTGAGTCATCCATTCCCTTAGCTGTCAGCAGTCATGACTTTATGGGATTCTTCTTAAATAGAATTGATTCTGTACTTGTACTGTTTTGATCATGTGGAGCTTCCTGAGTTATCAAAAATATTAGCTTCATCTAAACCTTCAACTTGTATGTTAGACCTAATCCCAACCAAATTATTTAAGGAAGTGTTCCCTCTGATTACCAGCCCCATTTTAGATATGATTAATCTATCCTTAGTAAATGGATATGTACCACAAGCTTTTAAGGTAGCTGTAATTAAACCTTTACTTAAGAAACCTTCGCTTGATCGAGACGACTTGAAAAATTACAGACCTATATCCATTCTTCCGTTTTTATCTAAAATTCTTGAGAAAATAGTTGCTAATCAAATGTGTGAGCATTTACACAGCAATGATCTGTTTGAAGAGTTTCAGTCAGGTTTCAGAGCTCATAATAGCACTGAAACAGCTCTGGGTTGTGTATTTAACTTACCTGCTGTGGGAATATGCTGTCTATTTTAAACTCACTTTACAATAAAAAAGGGTTAAAGATAAAAATGATTCATTGCACTTAAAAAAGGGATCATGATTATCAAGAAATGAAAGACATAATATACTCATGAAACAGGCCTGGACAAAAATGATGATACCCTTAACTTAATATTTTGTTGCACAACCTTTTGAGGCAATCACCGCAATCAAACGATTCCCATTACTGTCAATGAAACTTCTGCACCTCTCAGCAGGTATTTTGGCCCACTCCTCATGAGCAAACTGCTCCAGTTGTCTCAGGTTTGAAGGGTGCCTTTTCCAGACGGCATGTTTCAGCTCCTTCCAAAGATGCTCAATAGGATTTAGGTCAGGGCTCAGAGAAGGCCACTTCAGAATAGTCCAATGTGTTCCTCTTAGCCAGTCTTGGGTGTTTTTAGCTGTGCGTCATTATCCTGTTGCAAGACCCAAAACTTTCTGACACTGGGCAGCACATTTCTCTCTGGAATCCCTTGATAGTCTTGAGATTTCATTATACCCTGCACAGATTCAAGACACCCAGTGCCAGATGCAGCAAAGCAGCCTCGGAACATAACAGAGCCTCGTCCATGTTTCACAGTAGGGACAGTGTTCTTTTCTCCATATGCTTCATTTCTCTGTCTGTGAACACAGAGCCTATGTGCCTTGCCAAAAAGTTAAATTTTTGTCTCATCTATCCATAGGACATTCTCCCAGAAGCTTTGTGGCTTGTCAACATGTAGTTTGGCAAATTCCAGTCTGGCTTTTTATGATTTGTTTTCAACAATGGTGTCCTCCTTGGTCATCTCCCATTAAGTCCACTTTGCCTCAAACGTCAGATGGTGCGATCTGACACTGATGTTCCTTGAGCTTGAAGTTCACCTTTAATCTCTTTAGAAGTTTTTCTGGGCTCTTTTGTTACCATTCGTGTTATCCGTCTCTTTGTTTTGTCATCACTTTTTTCGCCTGTGGCCACTTCCAGGGAAGTTGGCTACAGTGTCATGGATCTTAAATTTCTGAATAATATCTGCAACTGTAGTCACAGGAACATGAAGCTGCTTGGAGATGGTCTTATAACCTTTACCTTTAACATGCTTGTCTATAATTTCCTTTCTAATCTCCTGAGACAACTCTTTCCTTCGCTTCCTCTGGTCCATGTTGAGTGTGGTACACACCATGTCACCAAACAGCACAGTGACTACCTGTAGCCCTATATACAGGCTCACTGACTGATTACAACAATGTAGACACCTGTGATGCTAATTAATGGACACACCTTGATTTAACATGTCCCTTTGGTAACATTATTTTCAAGGGTACCATCATTTTTGTCCAGGCCTGTTTCATGAGTTTATTTTTAAAAATAATTCTGTTGAAGCATATTTGAAAAGGAATGCCTGACTTTCATTTGTTCTGTTCATTTTCACAGAATTTTTATTCATTATTACTTTTGTCAAATTCAAGTTATTTCTGTGACCTTTGTGGGTTTTTCTTTCATTAACCGAGGGGTACCAACAATTCTGTCCAAGTATGTATGTGAGGGACCGGTGCAAAGACGATTGGGCAGCGAACGAAGGTGGAGACCCAATCTCCGGATACTTAGGCTTGCTCTAGGGACGTGGAATGTCACCTTGCTGGGGGGGAAGGAGCCTGAGCTTGTGCGTGAGGTCGAGAGATATACAAAATACAAATAGTCGGGCTCACCTCCACGCACAGCGCGGGCTCTGGAACCCATCTCCTCGAGAGGGGCGGGACTCTCTTCTACTCTGGAGTGGCCCGTAGGGAGAGGCGGAGAGCTGGGGTGGGTTTGCTTGTTGCCCCCCAGCTCAGCCGTCTCGTGTTGGGGTTTACCCCAGTGGATGAGAGGGTCGCAACCCTGCGCCCTCAGGTTGGGGACAGGTCTCTGACTGCCGTTTCAGCCTACGGGCTGAGCGGTAGTGCGGAGTACCCAGCCTTCTTGGCGTACCTGTCGGGGGTGCTGCATAGTGCCCCTCCCGGGTACTCCATTATTCTGCTGCAGGACTTCAACGCCCACGTGGGATATGACAGTGACACCTGGAGAGGCGTGATCGGGAGGAATGGTGTTTTGTTTTTGGACTTCTGTGCTAGTCATGGATTGTCCATAACGAACACCATGTTCAAGCATAAGTGTGTTCATCAGTGCACTTGGCACCAGGACACCCTAGGCAGGAGGTCGATGATCGACTTTGTTGTCGTGTCGTCAGACCTTCGGCCGCATGTTTGGACACTCGGGTGAAGCGAGGGGCTGAGCTGTCCACTGATCACCACCTGGTGGTGAGTTGGATCCGCTGGAAGAGGAGAAAGCCGGACAGAGTTTGCAGAGGAGCACTCAGCCAGGGATGTATTCAACTCCCACCTCCGGGAGAGCTTTGACCAGATTCCGGGGGATGTTGGAGACAGAGTCCGAGTGGACCATGTTCTCCACATCTATTGTCGATGCTCCTGCCTGTAGGCGTGGTTATAAGGTCTGCGGTGCCTGTTGCATAGGCAATCCCCGAACCCAATGGTGGACACCGGCAGTAAGTGATGCTGTCAATCTGAAGAAGGAGTCCTATTGACTGTAGTTGGTTTTTGGGTCACCTGAGGTGGCTGACTGATACCGTGAGGCCAA
The DNA here is from genome assembly GCA_036173005.1 of Crenichthys baileyi. Lineage (NCBI taxonomy): Eukaryota > Metazoa > Chordata > Actinopteri > Cyprinodontiformes > Goodeidae > Crenichthys > Crenichthys baileyi. Next base: position 34,459 of record JAHHUM010002218.1, read on the forward strand.
GCGTGCCATGGCTCAAGCTGTGGCAGAGGCAAAAACTTGGGCCTGGAAGGAGTACGGTGAGGCCATGGAGAAGGACTGCCGGTTGGCCTTGAAGCGATTCTGGTAAACTGTCCGGTGCCTCAGGAGGGGGAAGCAGTGCTTTGCCAACACTGTTTACAGTGGGGGTGGGGAACTGCTGACCGCGACTGGGGACATTATTGGGCGGTAGAAGGAGTACTTCGAGGATCTCCTCAGTCCTGCCATCACGCATTCTCTGGTGGAAGCAGAGGCTGGGGACTCGGGGTTGGACCCTTTCATCACCCAGGCTGAAGTCACAGAGGTGGTTAAAAAGCTCCACAGTGGCAGGGCTTCAGGGGTGGATGAGATCCGCCCTGAGTACCTGAGTAGGATGTTGTGGGGCTGTCATGGTTGACACACCTTTTCAACATTGCGTGGCGGTCGGGGACAGTGCCTGTGCACTGGCAGATTGGGGTGGTGGTCCCCCTTCATAAGAAGGGTGACCGGAGGCTGTGTTCCAACTGTGCATAACTTTTATGGACAGGATTTCTAGGCGCAGCCAAGGGCCGGATAGGGTCTGGTTTGGGGACCAGTGGATTTCATCTCTTCTTTTTGCAGATAACGTGGTCCTGCTGGCCCCCTCTAGCCAAGACCTACAGCATGAACTGGGGCGGGTCGCAGACGAATTCGAAGCAGCTGGGATGAAGATCAGCTCCTCCAAGTCCGAGGCCATGGTTCTCAACCGGACAAGGGTGGCTTGTCCTCTTCAGGTTTGAGGGGAGTTCCTGCCTTAAGTGGAGGAGTTCAGGTATCTTGGGGTGTTGTTCACGAGGGAGGGGAGAATGGAGCACGAGATCAACAGGCGGATCGGCGCGGCTGCCGCAGTAATGGGGAAGCTGTGCCGGTCCGTTGTGGTGAAGAGAGAGCTGAGCAGAAAGGCGAAGCTCTCGATTTACCGGTCGGTCTATGTTCCTACCCTCACCTATGGCCATGAACTTTGGGTCATGACCGAAAGAATAAGATCCCAGATACAAGCGGCTGAAATGAGCTTTCTCCATAGGGTGCCTGGGCACTCCCTTAGAGATAGGATGAGGAGTTCGGCCATCTGGGTGGGGCTCAGAGTAGAGCCGCTGCTCCTCCACATCGAGAGGAGCCAGTTGAGGTGGCTCGGGCATCTATACCAGATGCCTCCTGGACGCCTTCCTCGGGAGGTGTTCCAGGCACATCCCACCGGGGGGAGGCCCAGGGGACGGCCCAGGACACACTGGAGGGACTATGTCTCTCGGCAGGCCTGGGAACGCCTTGCGCTCCCCCTGGAGGAGCTGGAGGAGGTGTCTGGGGAAAGAGAAGTCTGGGTGTCTCTACTGAGTTTGTTGCCCATGCGACCCAGTCCCGGATAAAGCGGAAGACGAAGAGTATGAGTATGAGAGTGATTTATCTAGGCTATATATAAGGAACAATATTCAAAGGAGACCAATATTTAATCAACATTCTCCTGCTGCAGCCAAAAAAACTATTACTAGACAATGGCTTAAAGCACATGAACCAACACAAGATGAATTGAGGAAAATAATGGAAGAAATACACAACATGGAGAATCTAACTTGCAAAATTAGACTAAAAGAAGGACAATTTCAAAAAGACTGGGGAAAATGGTTGAAATAAAAACAACATGAGCTAAGAGAAAATATGTCAAATTATGCGTTATCTGTACCTACAGACAATGTTCTTGTTTATATGGCTTCACTGTAAGTTTCTTTTACTTTTTTTCATTTTGTCAAGTTGTATTTTAATAAATTGAAGTTAGAAAGATTGAAAACAATGTGTAGTAAGATGGATCAAAAAAAATATATATAAAAAAAAATATTCTAAAGAGTGGACTTACAGTAAGGGACCATGTTCATTCTCCCACATCCAGGCTCAAAAAGGTTACTTTTTAACTGAGAGATGGATGTTGATTTAAAAACAATGTACACAAACAATATGAGGAAGTGAAACAGGCATCACTCATACTGCCTTCATCTTGTGAAATCATAAATATTCAGAAAAAAGCCAGGCCTCTGAACCCTGAACAGGATTAACTGGGTCTAGAAAACAAATGCATAGATAAAACGGAGTGACGTTTCCCCTGCATGATCAGGAATATGGACAGAGACAAGCATCAGCAGCTAAAGGAGACCCTCATCTTTCATTAAGGTTAGGAGACCAAGTCAACGCTGTCTGAAGAATGCTGTCATTTAAGTGACTGTTACCAACAGTGAGGAGCACAACATCATCATAGCGTGTGGGTGTACCTAATGTTGTGAAGCATGTTCCCCTCAGTAAAAAGCTTTGTAGAACTTGTATGCTGAGTAAAACAATAACAAAAGTACAAGTGGAAAACAGTGACAAATTGATGTTTTAATGCTGGTTTTGGTCTGATTTATTTTTTCCAGGAAAAACTAGTAAAGTCCATCTATGCAAGGACTGTTTCAGTTTCTCTCGGAGTCTCAATCTTAGAACTGTATTTAAAAACAAATACCTGAAAATGCAATTGACAGTTTTAACTGATAAGAACAAGAGGTTTAGGCAGTGATGTATGAACCTTGTGTCTGTGGAGGTTGCAGACATACCCAGTAAAGATGAATAGTTATTGAAAGACTAAGGTATGTTTGTCAGTTGTCAATACCCTTTTTAACTGCATAACTGGTTGGCAAGCTGAATTCTTACCTGTTCAAGGCATTGCACATTTCTATGGTGACCAGCACAGACAGCGCCATCGTCACAGGATACGGGGACTCAAACACTGAACACTGCACACCAGCAAACTCAACATGGCCTTCACTGCACTGGAGATAATGGGACTGTGGGGGACACAGTGGAAGTAAGTAACAATAACAGATGTGAAAGTTTACATTCTATATATGTTGACAAGTTTAATTATTAATCTATCTTATACAGAACAGACATTAGTTTTAACTTGTTCATAAGGGGTTTTACTCAAAAAAAAAAAATTGCAAACTTTAACCAGGTGTACATTGCAACAAAGTGGTTCAAGTGAAATCTATAATTCCTCATGTCATTTGCAGTAAAGGAAAATATTTCGTGGGCTGCACGGTGGCACAGTTGGTAGTACTGTCACAGCACTAACGTCCTGGGTTCGACTCCAGGCCAGGGATCATTCTCCATGGAGTTTGCATGTTCTTCCTGTGCATGCATGGGTTCTCTCCGGGTACTCCTTCAGTTGAAAAAAATGACTGTTAGGTTAATTGGTCTCTCTAAATTGCCCTTAGGTATGAATGGGTGTGTGCATGGTTAGTTGTCTTGTGTGTCTCTGTATTGCCCTGCGATGGAATGGTGACCAGTCCAGGGTGTACTCTCGCCCATAGACCGCTGGACATAGGCACCAGCTCCCCAATAACTCTGTACGGAAGAAGTAGGTATTGAAAATGGATGGATGGAAAATATTTCTATATTGCTTTCAGGTTTGAGTTGGAATTGAGCATGTGCTGAAATAAGCTTTTTAAAAGTTACCATGTCCTGTATAACTATTCTGCCACCCATCCCTGACATTTAATGACACGTTACTTACACTAGGCCTGCTGCTTATAAACCTGTTCAGATAGCAAACACATTTAACTATGAACTCTACAGTAAAAACTGGAAGGTTTACCAACTGATAGAAGGAAAGTTTTGGCCCATCATGGGCTGCCATAAACCACCAGGCAGCAGCTCCTACAGTGGCTGCTCCCACATAACCTGCAAGAAACAGTTGTTCAGTGTCTCAGGTGACATGTTCCAACCAAGAGTCAACAACACATTAATTTATCTGCTAATTTTTCTAATCATGACTGAGTTGGCGATGGTGTCACAATGTTCCAGGGATATGACTCACATCCGATTATGAGGTAGCGGCAGAACAACCAGCTGGAGATCAGTAGCTCTTTGGGAGAGCAGGGAGGACGAGACATGATGTCTAAGTCTGGAGGATAGAAGACCAGAGCGGTTGCTGGGAAACCATCCGTGACCAAGTTGACCAACAGCAGCTGAACTGGGATCCAAGCTTCTGGCATGCCCAGTGCAGCTGTCAGGAAAATGCTGAGGAGAAAAATAACACAGAGGAAAAAGGAAAGAAATTTAGTCCAGATAAAAAAATCTTTTATCTTTGATTTATCAGCAGAGTAATTTGTTCGACTAACCAGACCACCTCTCCTATATTGGACGATATGAGATATCTGATTAACTGTTTCATGTTGTTGTAAATGGCTCTGCCTTCCTCAACAGCAGCCACGATGGTAGAGAAGTTATCATCAGCTAGGATCATCTCCGAGGCTGACTTGGCTACGGCCGTGCCACTGCCCATAGCGATGCCAATCTCTGCCTTCCTCAGTGCTGGAGCATCATTGACACCATCACCTGTCTGAGCCATTGAAAGAGAACAGCCAGGAAAATGAGAAGACCATCCAAAAAACATACTCCTATTGTGGCTAATGGAGTGGTGTCTCAATTTCATTTAAGTTACAACAGAAAAACATAATCTAATACATTTCATTAATAGTAATGGTGGTAGAGGAGACAGTATTATCATCATTATCCTTCTAGATAATAGGGGAAACATTAAATACACATTATTTATTATTTATAGCCCTATTTTAACTTTATTTTCATTCAAACAAGAAGTTTGTATTGTATTAGTGCAATCAAACCATTCTTAAAATTGCTGACCAGCTTTTTGTACGTTTCCACTGGTATGTTTCTAAGCTTCAGTGTGCATTTTAATAATATATATCTAATTTTTTTCTATTTCAGTTATTGAGTTATCAATTGTTGTATGAATACTGATTGTTATGTGTAAATATTGTGTATTGATTTTAGAGTGGTTAGTCTGGTCCCTGACTAACCAATGGGCTATCTAGACTTACAGGTGAATTCACAAGACAAAGCAACATGATTTTGTCCAACATATGTTCAAATATTAGAACACACTCTTGCAGTGATGTCACTCAGGCTTTGCAGATACTCCACAATGCGACTTTTGTGGGCCAGTTCCACACAGGCAAAGCACCGTGCTGTCCGGCAGGCCTGCCGTTGTAGATGAGGGGGCAACTCATCAAACTCTCTGCCCCCCCATGCCTCCCGCAACCTCTTGCTCGTCCTCCTGCTCTGTGATGATACCAACTCTCCTGCAAATGGAAAGTGCTGTCCCCTTGTTGTCCCCTGGATAAGCACAAGGAATTGGGAGATAACAGATGCTTTTGATGATTTATTCAAAAGACCAGAGAAGGCTTTTTGAGACAAACAGACAGACTAAAGAGGTTAAAGCAAAGTCATTTCCTTAGGGGACGAAATCCAGCATTGCAATGCTCTCCAAAACAAATGAATCTGTGGTTAGTGAAAAAACTGCTATTTACTTTCTGATTTCTGCCAGCTCGTGATATCTGCTTCTGTTCTTCACCTTGATTATTCATAATGTGTCAAAAAAGGTTGAATTCTAAATAAACTGCTCTTTTCAATAATTCTCTTTTGGTTCAAACAGGATATACACACGAATTGCACAGAGAGAAAGTAATTTAACATTTAACATAAGCAGCAGTCCATAGGAATTAAAATAAATGCCTTTAGTACTTTCTAATCTTTTTATCCAGATACCAGTGCCATCAAGTACACTAAATCCATTCGATTATTGTTTATTAACTTTAGACAGAAATGAACTGATACAATCTCCATGACGTGACAAGTGTTTTTATAGGGGCTAAGTTTAAATAAGCACAGAGAAAATGATGATCTTAGAGAAAGGTATTTCTGCTAACGGTACTGTCAAAACATTTGCACTGAGATCCATCAGGCTCAGAAGATATAAGATAAGATGATTTATTGCAATATATGGCAAACAGTGGTGCAGATGTAAGTAATTAAAAGCTATTGGAGAGTGGATTCAAAAAGTGTTCACGACCCTGTTAAAATGCCAGTTTGTTATGGAAAGAATGAGAACAGAATAAATCACTTCAGAACTTTTTCCCTCCTTAATGTGGCATACATCCTGTATAATGCAACTACAGTGCCTTGCGAAAGTATTCAGCCCCGTTGAACTTTTCAACCTTTTGCCACATTTCAGGCTTGAAACATAAAGATATAAAATTCTATTTTTTTTGTGAAGAATCAACAACAAGTGGGACACAATCGTGAAGTGGAATAAAATTTATTGGATGTGTCAAACTTTTTTAACAAATAAAAAACTGAAAAGTGGGGCGTGCAATATTATTCGGCCCCTTTACTTTCAGTGCATCAAACTCACTCCAGAAGTTCAGTGAGGATCTCTGAATGATCCAATGTTGTCCCAAATGACTGATGATGATAAATAGAATCCACCTGTGTGTAATCAAGTCTCCGTATAAATGCGCCTGCTCTGTGATAGTCTCAGGGTTCTGTTCTTTTTAGGCAATTTCTTGTTTGTTTTTGTGTTTGTTCAGTCTTTTTCTGAATTTTATGCTATTTTTTATGTATTTTAGTACTGACTTCAACTTCTTAGGCTATATTTTTGCTTTAGTCTATGCTTTTTCAGCTCGTCTATGGGCAGCTCTTTCCTGCTTTTTAAAGTTTTTGTCAGTTCGGCGACTGTGGCTCAGTAAGAAGAGTAGTCGTCTTGCAATCAGAAGGTTGTGGGTTTGATTCCAGGTTCCTCCTGCCATATGTTGATGTGCCCCTGGGCAAGGCACTTAACCTCAAGTTGCCTACCGCTCTGCATATCGGTCACATTCTATGAATGTGTGAGCGTTAGTGAGTGCGATTGGGTGAATGTGGCTCTAGTGTAAAGCGCTGAGTGGTCTGTATGACTGGAGAAGCACTATATAAGTTTAGACCACATTGAAACAACTGTTTCAACAAGTAGTTTTGAGATAACTTTATATTGTTAAGCTGTTTTATAGCTAATAGATTCCTGCTTAAACAGATCAGATGACAGTTTTTATGCTATTTCTACTAATTTATCAGAGTTCAGCAGATTTTCTGCAGTCAACCTTAACCACTTTCTGCCAGCTTTCAACAGGGGTTTAGCATTTCTGTTTTCTTCTAGTTCATTAAATTTAAGCATATTATCTGCAGTCAATTTCAGCTTGTTTCTGTTAGCTTTCAGCTAAAAAATTCAGCTTACAGCATTCACACTGCATTTTCGCAGGAAATGCAAATTTTTCTAGTTTGAGGTGAATTGTTGCTAAAAACAGACCTTCATTTATATTTTCATTATTGTTTATTAGTCCCTGACTATCATTTTGATGGTCTATCCCTAAACAACTTGGCTTTATTTCTTGTTTTGCTACAAGAATCATTAGAAATGTTTGAAAGATTTTTTTTTCAGATGTAATACGTTTCTGCTCACATAACTAAATAATGAGCAAAACCTTAGTTGCACATCTAATTCAAATTGATTGCAGTAACCAGAAGAGCCTGATGGTCCTAGTGTGCTCCTTATTCCAGCTCCACAGTTCACCAGAGCTTCAATACCCAGAAACAGACACATACTTCTCATCCAGTGTTACTTTATCTTTACTTACTTTGGACAGCACAATGATTTAGTATTCTTAGTATATATCATCTCACTTTGTAGATACAAATCTGTGATCAACTCTTAACTATTGCAATCATATACTATACAAATTTTATAGTGTATGTATAAACCTACTGGTCTTATCCTGTGAATTTCTAATTTAGCACTAGGTTTGCATGTCAGTGCATGTAGAGAGGGAGATCATAGGTGGCCATGAATTGGGATGACAAGATCTTATAATTTCACTAAATGGTGTTCAATTAGCATCCCTAACGGTCAGAACCTAGAATGGCTCCGGACTCAGATCAACAAAACTATTTACAAAGACCCAAAATTGGAGTCTAGCGCTGTAGCCCCATCTTCTTGATATTTTTATAATAATGTTCATCAATCTAGACGTTACAAATTAAGTCTTCGCAGCGATTCAACGGCACGAAGCTATTGATATATTGGGATGTTTTGTGAAACCTCTCAGTAATGACCTAGTTACCGTGCTGCGCTGTTAGAGCATGCAGTATGAAAGATTCCTGAGTCCTGCAAGCTGTTAGCCTGTGAACATCAAGGCTGTATGTGAATGAGTGGCTAGGAGGCTAATGAGCTAACATGATGTCTAACGGTTAATCCTCTGGAGATGAACAGGTTGCTTACCAGATCAGTCCGTGTGCCGCCGCTCATTGATGACAAATCAAATCCGGTATGATCAAAACAGAATCTTTGTTAAAAAAAACAGAAGGCCAAATCAAAACAGGAGTTTTTTTTAATATGGCTTTAGAAGGCTTCTTAGTGTAATAATTGGCTATTTCTCCTCATCCTGTCTGTATCTCAAACGTCACCCAACAGCGTAGAGTAAAAGTTAACTTATATGGGGAAAATAAAATACAAGATCCGGTGACATTTTTCAACATAAGAGCCGCACAGTTATTAAAAGGTTCACATAAAACTGTTGTTCTTTTTATATATCAAATGTCGTAAATAGTAGATTGTGTGTCACGCATTACAAAAACAGGCTTTAACAAAAAATGTAAATGAGAACTTACTTGTTTATTGTGACCGACAGCCTAACTTCCTATGAGCGTCATCAACATTTCCACGGGCAAAAATAAACAAATAGCAACGAGAAATCATAACAGCCTTATTTACCCAATCAGCGAAATGAGAAACAAAGATGCCGACTCTGTCTACATCTTGACCACTCAGCGAAAGGTGCGTCTGCTGACACTAAACTGACACGCATAAGAACCAATCAGCGTCTCGGATAGTCTGGCTAAAGTAATACCTATTATAACAGTTGCCGCGCTTTGAAACTGATTTCCTTTACTTCTGTAAGCACAATTCGATTTTTCACATTCTAAACTGCAGTGTGTCCAGTAAAATTATTCCTCAAAAAATGAAGCAAAATAAATTAAGAACACATAATAAATTAAATAAATGACTTATTATTTTAATTAAACCAGTTACATCAGTCTTTTTGTCCAGGAACATTCAGCAGACTAAAGACTTTATAAGTGAAATTTGTGTAGGTTTAAATAGCATGTTGGCCCACTTCTATTATCTATTATCTCACAGAGATGTAAGAGGAAAAAGGAAACTGCATTGTTAAATCACTTAATAAAAGTCTGAAAAAAATGTGTGCTAATATGGAGATAGAAGAGAGGATAAAAGAATACATAAGTGATAAAGACGCTTCCTGACTAATGCAGTGGAATCTACAACCAAAGTATCCATCAGGAAAAGAAAAGGCAAGGTATTTAGTGATCTTATTACAATAAAAAAACTTTTGGGTGAAAGAGAAGAAGAGAAGTACCAAACACTGCCATAAAAACAACAAGATATCAACACTCTTGACACAAAGGTCTGAATCTTTTTCCTCTTCGTGATGTTTTCTTCAGAAAGGATATTCACTCCAAAGACTGAAAGAAAGAATGACACAGGGATGATACATGAGCAGTGGAGGCTTATGACAAAAACATGGTTGGCATTCGGGGGTGATGGGGGTTGGTGATTTTAAAAAATGCTGTGTTTTCAGTTAAACTGAGCCCATTGAGGTGGAGCATACATTAAACTGGTGATGTCCATCCTCTCGTCCATAAGCTAGCGACTTTTGGCTCTACTTTTATCAAAGCTTAACGAAGAAACTTGAAGAAATTATGTCTTGACAAACATGGCCCATTTTAGATGATGTTTTTAGCATGGAAGCAGACAGGAGGAAAAAGTTAAGCACTAACACATCAGCGCACAGATAACAGACCTGTTGCTAGTTGTGAGCTGCCTATACCATCATGAAATCTTGTCAGTTAGCTTAAAAGCAACTGGGCTAAATCAATTAATCTAATACAAAGATAAAAAAGTGGAGAATTGTGAGTGAGGTGGTGTTTGAGTAGGGGAAGTTGGTGGCATGGACAGCTTCGATGGAGGTACTCGCCCATTGCGGCACTGATGCAAAAATACCTCACTGGGTGTCGTTCCTCGTGGTGAGTTTTTCCATAATGAATCCTAGGAGTGCTCTTATATAATGGGTTAACATATGGCTGAGACTTCCATGAGTGCAAGACATGATAACTATTAGTCATGTGCTACAAAAATCTGACCTTTGTGTTAGATTGGTAAGAAGAATCAGCAGCTATGTAGCTAAAACAGTAAACAAATGGAAGCAGATGTTGTGCCATACATAATTATGTGCTGAAAAACAATTTCTGCACATCACCCTGAGCACACAATCCCCACAATGCAGCATGGTGGTAGAGCAGCATACTGTGCCAATGGTTCTGACTGAAGAATAGACAAAAATTTTACTCTCCAGATCAGGGTTGGGCAACTCCAGTCCTTAAGGCCAGTGTCCAGCAACGTTTAGATGTGTCCTTGGTCCAACACACCTGAATCAAATGGCTGAAATACCACCTCAGTATGCAGTCATGTTCTGCACCAGCCTGGTAACTGGTCATACATTTGATTTAGGTATGTTGAAGCAGAGATACATCTGAAGTTTGCAGGACACCAACCCTTTGAGGACAGAAGTTGCCCACCTCTGTTTTACATGATTTCCCCGTTTTCATTGAAGTGATGACCCAAATACAGCAACTTGAGGAGGTGAAGGAGCCGTTTTTACATGCACTCAATGGCAAAGCATTTTGCAGTTTTGAGCAGCAACAGCACAGGCACTATAAGCACGTGTGTGTGCTTGTGTGTGTCAGTCACCTCAGGGAGTACTCAGGGTCAGCATGTGTTTGCAACAGCAGATCTCTGATTTCCTCAGGTGGGTTGAGACCATGAAGCTTGGCTCTCTCCCACCTCTGTAGCCTGCTGATGCCTAAAAACAAAAGAGAATAACTGAATTAATCAATGGCATTTACTCACAGTATTTACTTTTCACTAAGATTAGTAGATTCAGTAGATCAAAGAATGATTGTGTAGGATCGTTGTCCTGCTGAAAGTTGAGGTTCCACTCCAGGCATCTCTATTCACCTTCCCATTAACTCTGACCACTTTCATTGTCCGGCTACCTGCTGTGTTCCTTGATCTTCATGATGCTGTTTGTGCACTAATGTTCACATCCGAGGTCTTCACAGAACATATAGATATCTAGTTGAATTGTAACACTACTATTGAATATTGAGATAAAAATATCGGTTAGAAGTAACCCATATTTTCAACTACTTTTTCTTTCGTATCCTTCATTACAATGCCCCACCTCTCTATGGGCTTTAGTATCTGGGACACTTAAAAAAACATCAGGTGTGGGCATCGAGGGCAGTAAAGCATATCCAACAGGCCAAAAATATTATCATTATACAAAACGTGCATGCATGGCACTTGAAATCCAATGTCCTATCAAATATTGATTTAATTCAGCCCTTTGGGATTGCGATATTGAACACATTACAACTGAGATGGTAATTGCAATATTGTGCAACTCTAATTTTATCTTCTTAAATTACATATGTAGACTATTTACTAAAGAAATGACTTCAAAACAATTAGTTAGCACTGGAGTTTGTTTAGAGGTATCAGAGCAAAAGGGGAATTAGGAATTAAGAATTTTATTTTCATATTCCTTCTACTTCACAACTTTGCACTACTTTGGGTTAGTCTGTGACAAAAAAATGTAAAACCACACAGGGAAGTGGTGGTAGCATGAGAAAATATGAAAAGGGCTATGAATACTTTTGCAGGGCTTTGTAGCAATAGCCCCTTTTTCATTGCTTGTGGAAAGCCCCAGGCTTTTTGATACAAATTTACCCAGGTAATTTTACTTTCCCAGGGCCTTACTTTCATGGGTAAAAGGTCCTGGTCTGAGGAAGGACTTGTCAGATTTCCCCGGGATTTTTAAAAGGGCAGGGTTATGTGCAGCAGTTGCACTGCGCCACTAGCAGTGGTAATTGCAGCGGTGAGTACACAAATTAATTGTTTTCATACCATTAATTTGTCACCAAAAGTAGTTTTAAGATGTTTTTAAGTGAGAAAGTAAACCTCAAAACTTCATCTGGGCAGTCAAGAATGTGCCTACGTTGAAATTTTCTTTCAGAGTTTTTGGAGCAGCGGAGCTCCGCTTACAGGCTGTTCTGGCTGCTAAGGTAAGCTAAGCGGGCGGTTGGACTGGGACTTCCCCACTAACCACTGGCTGATCTCTGCCCAGCACTCTGGGATTTCATGCCACCTTCTATCTGTGGTAGCTGACAGTGAATATAAAGCGTTGGCTTTTATGTAAATCCAACCTTATACTTCATAGTTTTATGCAGATGGCTCTTCAGGAGGAGAGACCACAGCTCCAGGTTGGGATGCAGTTTCCTAAGAGCCCCCAGTGATCCTCTTCACCATCGTGTCCTGCCATCGTCTACTCGGCTGTTTACGCATCTTCTACTTTATATGAATATTTGCTTATGATTAGACAGTCAAGGTATGAATTCCCTTTACTTCTGGACTGATTATCGTTTTTTTTTGTAACGAAATGTTTACAAAAAAACACTTTCTGTTTGTGCTGTAGATATCTGATATGAGTTTTCCTGATGATAATAAAAGAAAAGTGTGGCGCTGGTGGTGTAGGGGTTAGCGCGCGACCACATATAGAGGCTATAGTCCTTGAAGCGGCTGTCCCGGGTTCGAGTCCCAGACCCGGCGACCTTTGCCGAATGTCTCCCCCTCTCTTTGCCCCTCCTTCCTGTCTGCCAACTATCAAAATAAAAGCCTTTAGTGCGGAAAAAATTCTTTGAAAAAAGAAAAAGAAAAGTAAGTGTGTTAATCAGTGTTTAGTAATTATTGTAAATGATTCATGTCATTGTAAAGCAACAACTCTGGCCAGTCGGTAAAAAATTAAATGTAAAACAATGATTTAAACTTTTCCTGCTCATGGATCCAGTGCAACTTAAGGAATACCTGTGCAGGGCCCAAATCTCCAGTCCAGGTCAAACAGTCTGAGCTTCTGCATCTCCTCCTCTCTGATAGCTGAAGCAACATCTGGCCAAATAAGAAGGTTCAGAAAGAATTGAAGACAGATCTGCATCAAAACAAAAGAGATGCACTACTCCTATCACCTTTCAATTCAATTTAATTTATTTATATAGCGCCAATTCACAACACATGTTGTCTCAAGGCACTTCACAAAAATCAGGTACATACATTTCAATTAATCCTAATCATTGAACAGTACAGTCAGAATCAGTTAATTATTCAAATTGGAAAGATTTGAAAAGTTTTTTCTGTCTAAGGAAACCCAGCAGATTGCATCCAGTCAGTGACTTGCAGCATTCCCTCCTCCCGGATGAGCATTTAGAGACAGTGGACAGTCACTGGCGTTGCAGCAATCCCTCATACTGAGCATGCATGTAGCGACAGTGGAGAGGAAAACACCCTTTTAACAGGAAGAAACCTACAGCAGAAACAGGCTCAGTGTGAGCGGCCATCTGCCACGACCAACTGGGGGTTTGAGAGAATAGAGCAGAGACACAAAGAGAACAAAGAAGCACTGATCCAGGAGTCCTTTCTATGGGAAGGAAAAGTAAATGTTAATGGATGTAGCTCCTTTAGTCGTTTCACCTAGAAAGAAAGAACAGATAAACTCTGAGGTTAGAGTCTGAAAGAGCGCACATAGAGTTAGTCACAGTAAAAGCTCAGTCAATTGCCATGTCTAGGAGAGAGAAAGGGTTAAACACTGAAAGACAGGGCCATGTGGATCATCGGTAGAGAGAGGGTGAGCATTAAGTTGTTGCCAGCAGAAGCTTGGACGATGCCCCTCTCCAGAAAGGTGTCACAGGTAGACACAGAGTCAGGCCAGGTGTAGCTTCTAGGAAGAGAAAAGAGAGAGAACAAAGTTAAAAGCTGAAATAACAGCAAATAATGCAAAATTGTAGAGTAGTGTGAGAATGTAGCGAAGAGGGTGAAAGTGGTCATTATGTCCTCCAGCGGCCTAAGCCTATAGCAGCATAACTACAGAGATAGCTCAGGATAATCTAAGCCACTCTAACTATAAGCTTTATCAAAAAGGAAAGTTTTAAGCCTAGCCTTAAAAGTAGACACTTTGTCCATCTAGAGCCCACCGATGGCCATTGTTATACTAAAAACCACAACGATTGGGATACCTCTCTCTGTCAGATTGATTATAACCATTGGAAAAGAGAGGGGGTCATACAGGTAGCAGAAATGGAGGGTGTGTTTGCACCTCAACCATAACTGAGCTGGTTTAGGCTAAACCTGACTCCCCCTTACTCCATCCAACAGGGAGGGAAGAAGACGTAGGTAAAAATAAGGAAGATAGCTCAGGATAACCTAAGCCACTCTAACTATAAGCTTTATCAAAAAGGAATGTTTTAAGCCTAGCCTTAAAAGTAGACAGGGTGTCTGCCTCATGGACTAAAACTGGGAGCTGGTTCAACAGGAGAGGAGCCTGATAACTAAAGGATATGCCTCCCATTCTATTTCTAGAGACTCTAGGAACCACCAGTAAACCTGCAGTCTGAGAAAGAAGTGCTCTGTTAGGAATATATGGAACAATCAGATCTCTGATGTATGATGGAGCTAAATCATTAAGGGCTTTATAAGTGAGGAGAAGAATTTTAAATTCTATTCTGGATTTAACAGGGAGCCAGTGAAGGGAAGCTAAAATAGGAGAAATATGATCTCTCTTTTTAATTTTCATCAGAACTCTTGCTGCAGCATTTTGAATCAGCTGAAGGCTTTTAACTGCATTTTGTGGACACCCTGATAGTAACGAATTACAATAGTCCAGCCTTGAAGTAACAAATGCAGGTAACAAATATTTGCTTTAACAAATATTTGCTTTACACTAGCAATTTCTTTGTTTCTGTTTATAAACTAATTTTGACAAATAAAGAAAACCTACAACTGTATTTCCGGCTAAGAAGTTGGACCAGCATAGGCTTGACAATGTTATAGAATAATTGAAAGCCACAAACGCAAAGCTCTGTTCATTTTGTACAAAACTATTTGATTAGATTTACAGAAAATAGTGTTGATGTAAACCTATAGGAACCAATATGTTAAAATATTAAAAGGTCTCATTATTTAAGTCAAACAGCTTAAACTACGAGCACAGTGCACAATCTCACCTTGCTGTGATAAAGGAGGAGTGGGACTCTTCTCTCTCATTCCCCCTCTCCTTGATTTCTTCACCACCTTAAATGTGTCAGTTATCAGTCCACGCTTTGTTGTCATGGTGACCAATCTAGGAAATACACATATTAATAAAATTCATTGCAAGCTGATTGATGATACCACAAAGATATTAATAATGTCATATAGCTGGTTATAAACTTTGACAAAGAAAACTAAAGTTCAACAGCCCGAACACCATTCCCTCTCTGATGATCAGGAAACAGGTGAAAGTCTTCTGATACTATGACGCACCAAAGTAAGCAAAACTAAAGAAGAATGTAGTAGATTTTATTCCTTATTACAATTTGTCAACTGACGGGAGAAGAGGAGGAAGGAAAAGTGAAAAAGATATAATAACATGCATACTAACATGGCTAAAAGATTAAAAATATAAAAATGATAGAAATATTTTAGAAAATACACAAAAATAAAAAGGTATTATCTGGATAGACACATCAATCCACACCTAAACAACAACTATGTATCAAATGCCCATCTGTACAGATGTGTTTTTAGCTGTGATCTAAAAACTCCTAGTTCAGTTATGGATCACAGTTCTGTTGGCAAGGAGTTCCAGAGCTTAGGAGCAAAATCAAAAAAAAAAAAAAAAACAATCCCCCCATGTTTTATATCTTGTCCTGAGGACTTGTAGAGTCACATGCTCCAATAAGCCCTCCAATGTTGTGCATATGAGGGAAATTTTTGTTTAAATATAGAAAGCAAAGGTTCTTTTCACTCCCACATATTGTAGTGTTCTGACCCAAGATTTGCCTTTCACCTCAGATAATCCTACTTGTTTACTAAAATATGCTGTGCTTCCATTTAAAAGGATTATGCTGATCAGAATTAATGCTGCCTCTTTGGGCTCAAACTGGATGTCTGAATGAAACCTGTGCTTTCAGATGTCTTCACTATGCATATGTTATGATTATTTTGCTAATTAAGACTGTTTGGCTATTAGCAAATATTAATAATCCTGATTTATAGTTATCAATTATTAACAAAATTACCAATAAGGCTGAAATATAGAATTTTAGTCAGACAAACAAATCAGGGCACCACCAAAACAAGAATCATTAGCCAAACAACTTTTGGTCTGTCAAGTATTCTCCCATGAAAACCAGCCCAATATGGCGTGGTATTACAGAACAATAGATGAAAGAGGTAAGTCAAGTTCTGGCGTTAGTAACAGCAAGCTCTGCACACATATGGAATAAACACAGATAACTTATCTCCAAAATATAAGAATTTATTAAAAAAACAAACTCTAAGCTACTAATAAACTATCTACAAATGAAGGAAAATGGGAACCAATAAGATTGATGCAATGATCACAGTTCAGTGCGGATATTTATGTTTAAGAACCAAGGTTTATTTTGAGGACTTTGGAAATTAGGTAAAATTAGTTTTAATACTAATTGAGAACAATTTGTATTTAAAGAATGATTCGCCAAATTAGAAATCAATAACCTTTTGGACAATTGATTCTTAATGCTATGTTGATAAGCCCTCAGTGGATGATTTTGGATGAACTAACAATAAATAAATGGCGACGAACCTGATATAACCACTTGACCTTCATGACGGGAGGTGTGGTGGCATCACATGTGGGTTAACAGTTTAAGCTAACAAAGGAAAGCTTATAGCTTATTCACCATTTCTTTAAGTCAGACATGTGCCTTTAACTACTATTAATATAAATATGTGCGTATGAGTGCTGTCGGTGCATTACAGCCGATCTGTGTTAATTGAAATAAAGTTCGTCATAACTTTAATACACTAAAGGCTCAATAGCTATTAGCATTAACTATTAGCAGATAGTCTGCTAGCACACAAATTGTCTGACTTTTAACACCACGAATCAAACCAGTTTTCTCTGCCCAGACACCACATCTTACGTAAACTGTTCTAATGAACAGGAGTAAAAAAGGTTCGAAGTATATTGTGTGGCGAAAGTGAACAAAGAAGACTGAAGTAATAGCTTGCGATAGCTTTTGCTCGGACTAGCACACAGGAAGGCATGCGATGCTGAGGTTTCAATGCCTTCTTATTCAGGCCTTGTGGAAAACCACTTCCATTAGAGAGACCGTCTATTTTGGGGGAATCTCTGGCTCAGATTCCTTATCCGCAGACGTTTAGAACGAAAGACTTAAGACAGCTTATTTTAATTACCCTGTGAAATGCTGGATGTACATACAGCACATTATAACCTAACTTTGGGCCGTTCTTAGATCGACAGATACATGAATATCAGATTGTGGTCAACTTTGGATCCAAGTGTTCCTCGATGCAGAGTCTTACTTGCCAACAAGTTTCACAGACATTCAGGTTCTTGTGCACTGTCTCCCTGATGCGATCAGCTGCGCTGCCACAGGTAAAGAGAAATGTGTGGCTGGGAGAAGTGTTTTGTTAGTGTCTCCATGACATCAGGGGGTTCCAGCTGTCACTCCTCTTTTCTCGGTTGTACTAGAAGTAGGTTAATGCTGTGCATTGAGGGATTTTGCCATTCTCTTTGTTTGTATACAGTTCAGTCCACGTTTCATCTCATGGCTGGGGAACAACACGTTTTTCTCTGTGATCACTCTGTAGGGTAAAAACTGGTAACTCTGCCCACTGGCTGCCCATTTCCGCCTAAACAATGATACTACTTGACTAGGAATTTCATTGCTTTTTTACATAGGTTTTGTTCATGTAACTTGTACAGGGTTTCATCTAGGATTTTTTTAAATCGTACGTTGGTTGACTTGGCCGGAAAAAGACGGACCGAAATACAACAGAAAATTGGAGTTGTTCCATAATTTGACAGAGAACAACGGAGAGCAGGTCCGTCGACGGTGACGTTCGGAGTAGTCACGGAGAATGTGGAACCGTTCTTATTAATTAACATAACAACGGAGTTGCTCCGTTGGTCAGAACAGAACAGAGGAGAAACGGAGGATGTGGAATTCTTTCGCCTCCCTCTACGAACAACTGCAGCAGTTTAGTAGGGAGGAAGGAGCCGGCGGTGTTGGTTTTTTCTAAATAAAGTAAATTTTAAGGTTTCACGATATTTAAATTTCAAACTCTATTATTATGGTTAGTATAAGTACGTAAATAATAATTAAGATAACAACGCATCTACATTATCTTACAATAAACTAGTGCCAGGCAGGAGAGCATAAAAGAAACCTCCTAGGATGAAAGAGACAATGTTGAGCTATTTTATTTGTGTAGGCTACTGATGAGTTTTTTCAGGCATCAGAACTTGTCGCACTTTGAAGGCCTTCCTCTGAATTTATCATTTGTTTTGCAAACATTTTCTTAAGTTAAACCAGGTAATTGGAAATCTAAACTATGTGAGGAAATCAAGTGTACCTTTCCAAAAAGAGAAAGAGCGAGCATTTATAAAGTCAGATTTTAATCAGCTAAAGAAACCTGAATGTTCACTCTCCGACCTGTTAAGAATTCCCTTTAAGCAGTTACATTTCATGTTTGTTCATGTCTTGTTAGTTAACTAATCAATAGATCAATGTGATTAGTAATAGTTTAATTATTGATTATTTTAGTGACTGGACGCAATATTATCACTGACTTTTCAATTTAAGTTTTAATATTCTTATTCTGAGAATAAATGTATTTTATAATTTCAATGTGCACAACTTAGGCTCCATGAAAAATAGAATTTACCATTCAGACTGATATGATTTCAAAGGTTTCAAACCGATAAAAATATATTTTACTTAATGAGACTGATATGATCTGTAACACACACAGATGCTACCAATGTATCACATGTAAGCTTTAGTGAGGTTGATCTTTCTCACATTTGTGCAATATAGAGAAAAATGTTGAAATAATGGGGCCAAAGACTGAATTTTGTCAGCCTCCGTCAAGGTGTATAGATGGAAAAACAAGAAGACCAAGGTTTCATGTGTGGACATTTATGATGGTTTTGTTAGATGTCCATGTGATTTTATTATCACTTACTTAATTTAGAGAAGAATGGTTAATGGGGTGCTTGATCTATAACACAGTTAAAAGTGTTAGTTATCAGTTTCACTTAAATGATCAGAATGACAAATTGCTTTGTATTACACATTTAATTTTAAGTCCGGCAGACTTCAGTGCCACATGGAGACATTCATCTGCTATTACAACTTTATACTGCTGCCCCCAGGTATCAGTGATTCAGATCATATTTAGAAATGTATCCAATATAGAAAACAACGAGAAGCAGCATCTATTTACGGCCAACACAAACAGATCCCAGGTGTGCATCGCCACCACCTTTAAGCTCAGCTCAATGTTGTTTCCTGTTAACTTACCTTGTTGCATGCACGATAAAAGCCCTGTTAGTGTTGTCTGTCTGTACTCAGTGTTTATAGCCCCACTGTTCTGCGAAAGAACAATGACGAGAACGTTTTCTTCTTCTATCACCGTCACATTAGTCCGTGCCTCTGCTGCCACCCGCCGTACTGTGGTCAATAAACGCATGAAGAAGACAGCGCTTTAATGTGAAGAAACGGTTCTATAAATAACCACATCTACGTAGCAATTGTGGGGTTTCTTTGTTTTTTTTTTTGTTTTTTTTGCTGTTTTTGGAAGACACTACCTGGGAAAGAATATGAACCGTACATGAATTATTATTAAAGATTTATTATATATTTTATTTCTTCAGTTCATTTTACTATGTTTATTCTTAATATACTGTATTCAGTGTTTCCACCTGAAATAATTAATCCCATCAAGAGCATTCAACCCGAGACGGTGAGCTGTGTGATTAATTGCTTGGTATTTCTTCCGCTGCCTCCCGTTGTAAAATTCCAGGATACTTCTAAGCGGTTTTCATAATTATTTTTAGTTTTTGCAGGTTTATTCCCATGAACAGTACAAAGCTGTTTTAGTTCACTATAATTTTATCTTCTTTTACAGTATTCTATCTTTTACATGCCTTATCTGTCCAGTGCTTCTTATTTTATTTTTTTCCTGTACCTTTTTTAACTGGCTCTGAGTATGAAAAGTCATGCATAATCTTTGTGTACAGTATACGTTTTGAATTTCTGCTGCCATCATGCTGGCTTTTTGCAGCACTCATCATCTAATACTTTATTAGCTATTTGTGTCATTTTATATGTTTTTGTTTTAATAAGGAAAATATACACATTTACAGAGACATAGGGACAAGACTTAATTCTGCAGAAGAGGTCACATTTCAGCAATTCATTTTTTTCAGCTGCTTAATGTGAGATTCAGAAGGGGGAGAATAATAAGTGAAACATCAAGTATTTGTGTCCATGCTGGCACTAGGTCTCAAAACTTTGAAAATAGATGAAAGCTTTTAAGGACTTTGAGTTTGAGTTAGAGATCAGCATAAATTCACTATTTAAATCTAGTTTGGAACATATACCTAATAGTATATGATTGTCAAAGTTGGTGGAAAGCTTTATGAGGGGTTTATGCAACAACCTAACATGACACACTTCATGATATATTGTTAGTTTATTCAATGAGTATAAGTGGTCCGAAAACTGATCTCTGGGGAACAGCTTTAGCCACATGAAGGAAACTAGAAGAAATGCCGTCAGGTAGAGGGAGGTTTGTGGTTATGGGGTGGGCCATACAGATATATCTGAGGCTGTTAAAAGCTACCTGGAGACAGGGCGCCAGGAATGGACAAGATGTTACAAGATGATGAATGCTCTGAACTGTGTGGAGTGGCTGCAAGCCTCTTCAGTGTTGAATAGGAGACTGGGGCAACACTTGTTAGAGCAGGGTGGTCATCCCTATTCATACTAAAAGTTCGCGGTATGGAGAAATTCTGGCACACAAAAAAAAATCTGATGTACAAAACTGTGCTAAACATGTCACTGCACAGGTAGCCTTCATACATCCCAATTTGCGGTGGATTTGACATAGCTGCACGTGGCACTTGGACTGCCCGGTCCCGCCCCTAAATACATATGCAAAGTGGTATAAATAGCCGGAAGTCACCTATCACGTGTCCAAATAACCATGGTAACGATGCTGTGACAGTCAAAGAACCGGTTCCTGTCGGCGGAAAAATGCTAAGAGAGTGTGTCTGCAGATCATGAGGGAGGTTTGTAGTTAGGTACAGCAAACCAACAACTTTTTGAATGACATCAGCAACTCTGACATAAAATAAAAAGGTTGTTGGCTCGAACCCGTTAAGTTCTACAATGTCTGCATCAAATCCACATGGCACTACAACTGCTGCACTAAGCTCAATTACAGCTCAATGCTGATCATTATAATGACGTGAATATTCCTCAGATATTTCTATTAGAAAAACTGTCACCACACACACTATGTTAAGTACTTTAAATCTTTAAAACAGTTTAGGATGCCACATAAAAATTAGAAAATCACCTAGAAGCCAGTCATCGCGCAGTCTGTTTGAGGTTTGTTCTCAACACTTAAAATTATTATAGTATAAAGGAATCATGAGTTGAGGAGGCCAATGTGCAATTGAATTAGTGAGACACATAAGCGTGTCATAAGTAGGTTGCGCATTTGTTGAATGAAAATGCTTTCTTTTCATAAATTCATATTCAGTTACAGATGGGACCCTTATATGAGGGCAGCCCATAGCTCCGATTACATTCAAAAATCGGCTCCTCGCTGCAAATGAGAGCCACAGTTTAGAGGAACGTTATATATCTGAGCAACATACGGATAAGGCCAACCCATATGGCTGGCATGGCCCGGCTCATGGATGGCTGACGGTTGAAAGGAGCTTAGTGAGAACACGGTTGATGCACGTTTCCTCCTGGTTTCGTTCTGTAACACTGAAGCCAGCTCCATGCAGAACTCCAAAATAATTGCCCAGGGCAATCTAAACCGGCTAATAAGCCATGCATCATCGTGCCAGCAGGTCAGTACGATTTCTGAATAAAACGCTCCCCCTGACGTCTTCCATCATCTAGCTGTGCCAAAGCTGCCATCATTCCACTGTTACGGGCAACTTGGCATGTACAAAAATTAACATGAAAGTAAAATGACGTGAAAGTGTGCGTAAATCCACGCAAAACTTTGGCCAGCCGTGAAAATGTGCGGAAGCCATGCAAACTTTTTTAATCGACGATAATAAACTACAGAAAAATAAACTCACCTAAATCCACTGAAAAATGACTCCGTCCAGTTTTATTTAATTCATTGAGCATCAAACCTGATGTTTTTTTCATGGTTTTGAGCTTTTATAGTTTAAATCTGAGCGATGAAACTGAATCACATTTAGACTCATACAATAACGTAAGAAAATGATGAAAACAAACTTAGTCGGATACAAACTGTAAAAACGTCCTGTTTTTGTCACCTGCAGATGTAAATGCGCATCAGTTGGTGCACTGAGAAGCATAAATTCCTGTGAATCATTTTAGGGGCCTTTCAATTCTCACTGAAAAAGAAAACTGGGCCAGATCAGCAGATTCATTCCAAACAAGTCCGGTTTGATGATTCCTAAGGTGGACAAGCTGGAGATAATCAAATGTCCATAAATAGCTGCATAAAGTTGCACATTATTGTGGAACGGTGGCAGCTTTGGCACAGCTGGAGGACATCTCCAATGGAAGAAGTTGGAAAGAGTGTTTTTTTCTTACAGATCGTACTGATCTGCTGGCACATGTCAAAATAAGGTGAGATATTTCCATGTAATCCATGCAACATTTATTAACTGCTCACAGTCAAATTCATAAAAATTACAATAAATATACTTCTGTGTAATCCATGCAACAATTATTAAAATACACAGTTGAAGCAGTAGAGAGTGAAACAAGCATATTCTCATATTCTGGGACTGAAAGACTGAAGAGGCCTATGTGGAGCCACATATTAACTGTCTTATCTTTTGCAGAAGTATAAACAACAAGTGTATCCAAAGAAATGATGTATGATGATTTTCCATTCTTTTACAAGTATTAAATGAAATTAGTAATCTTTGATTATCAAGTTAAAAGATGTATGATTGAAATATGGTTAAGAACTGATAAATAAAGTAAAAAACATTAAGGTATAAAATTCTCAATCAGCTATATATGAAAGAGATATAATGTTGATCAGTTGTGATGTATGAATAAAAGGAATGAAGTGATGGTTTTTTAACTATGTTTTAAAGTACATGCAGAAAGCTGAGAATGGAATGTGTAATACTGTGTAAAGTTTAAGACTGAGCAGATTAGGGAGAGAACTGTAGGATGACTAGGAGTGACGAGAGCCGGCTGCATGCTGACAGCGAATCTTTTGAAGACCAATGCAAGGAAGAGAGGATGAGACTACAGCCAGCTGCGTGGCTATTACTGGCATCTTCAAGGCCAAAAAACAGTACCAGAAAGTCACGGTGACCATGACTAAGTATTGAGCAATAACGTACTGAGCAAAAGTATGTTGCGCAATAACTGAGAAGCCTAACAAAGGGCTGACTGGTAAGAGCATCTGCACTATAAAGGCAATGCTGGAAAAGGGAACTGGGGTTGTTTCCTCGCAGAAGACCAGCGAACAAGATCGGATGGAGAAAGGATGCTCAGATGAAAAAGGACCAGAGACACAGCCCAGCTGATCGACTGCATTAAAAAGAGGATCAACCCGTGTGCCCTGGAAGGACTGTGCCTCAGAATTAAGAATCTGATTTCATCTACAGCCTTTTTATCCAGACAACAGAAGAGAAATTGATCAGTGAACAGCTGATTGCTCTAAGTTTCAGGCTTCTGGAAGTCCTGAATCAACCTCATTTATGTCTCCGGGGTTTCATTCAACACTTCAGCCTCTGGAAGCTACTGTCTTAACACACCCTCCATTTCTGCTACCTGTATGACCCCCTCTCTTTTCCAATGGTTATGGTCAATCTGACAGAGAGAGGTATCCCAATCGTTGTGGTTTTTAGTATAACAATGGCCATCAGGGGGCTCTAGATGGACAAACTGTCTACTTTTAAGGCTAGGCTTAAAACTTTCCTTTTTGATAAAACTTATAGTTAGAGTGGCTTAGGTTGTCCTGAGCTATCTCTGTAGTTATGCTGCTATAGGCTTAGGCTGCTGGAGGACATAATGACCACTTTCACCCTCTTCGCTACATTCTCACACTACTCTTCAATTTTGCATTATTTGCTGTTATTTCAGCTTTTAACTTTGTTCTCTCTCTTTTCTCTTCCTAGAGGCTACACCTGGCCTGACTCTGTGTCTACCTGTAACACCTTTCTGGAGAGGGGCATCGTCCGAGCTTCTGCTGGCAACAACTTAATGCTCACCCTCTACCGATGATCCGATGATACCGATGATACCGATGATACCGATTGCCCTGTCTTTCAGTGTTTAACCCTTTCTCTCTCCTAGACATAGCTACTGACTGAGCTTTTACTGTAACTAACTCTATGTGCTCTCTTCAGACTCTAACATTGAAAACTGGCTCAGAGTTCATCTGTTCTTTCTTTCTAGGTGAAATGACTAAAGGAGCTACATCCATTAACATTTACCTTTTTCTTCCCATAGAAAGTACTCCTGGATCAGTGCTTCTTTGTTCTCTTTGTGTCTCTGCTCTGTTCTCTCTAACCCCCAGTCGGTCGTGGCAGATGGCCGCTCACACTGAGCCTGGTTCTGCTGGAGGTTTCTTCCTGTTAAAAGGGAGTTTTTCCTCTCCACTGTCGCTACATGGATGCTCAGTATGAGGGATTGCTGCAAAGTCAACGCCAGTGACTGTCCACTGTCTCTACATGCTCATCCAGGAGGAGTGAATGCTGCAAGTCACTGACTGGATGCAATCTGCTGGGTTTCCTTAGATAGACAAAGTTTTTATCCAATTTGAATAAATAACAGAATCTGACTGCACTGTTCAATGATTCGGATTAATTGTCATGCATGTACCTGACTTTTGTGAAGTGCCTTGAGACGACATGTGTTGTGAATTGGCACTATATAAATAAACTGAATTGAATTGAATTGAATTGTCTTCTGAGATATATGACAATAAAGTTCCTGTTTAACCTTCAAGACCTGGAGCATCAGTGTCTGTCCACTTAGAGGAAGAAAACTGAAGATTAAGTAGTTTTTCCTTCAAGAAATCACTCGTTACCAGAAGAAACATCTCCATCAGGTGCATGGATCAGCCTCAGTCTTCAAAGCCTCTCCAAACTCACTAGTTTCAGCATCAGGGAAAGACAGGTTTAGTTGATTGATTCATTTCTATTATTGAAATTATTATGTGTTGCCGAATTTAAGGAGTTACTGACCCCTGCTAAAGCGTTACTAATTAAAGAAAGCATATAAAATTCTAGTTAAATCGTGGACATTCAATTATTTGAGTCACCTTATTTTTTGGTTTTTCTATGGTGGTAGAAAGTCTTGTTGCCTGGTTATAAGAAATTTTAGGAGGTTTTTATAGGTTGCCTTAGCCAAGTTTGTTAAAACAGCGCCCTTGGGGCTCGTGCCGAGTCACTAAAATTAACCTAGCCCATATACCAAGAGCCAGTTGTAATATTAGGGAATGAGCAGCCGTTAACAGCAGTGACTGTCGAAGTGTGAATGACTGCTGTGGGGTACTCAGTCGTCCAGACCTCCAGTTAAAGAAGGGCGAGACTTTTGTATGAAGGCTGTCAGAGGCTAGGCGAGGCATTTCCCGACACCAGGTTAAACAGAACTTTCAGTAAACCTGCTTAGTAAGATCTTTCAGGTTTAGGGAAGTCCGGACCCGTTGGATGGAGAGCTGGATTGAGCAATCCCCTTAGACATAGGGAAGTAGGAGGGAGGGGCTAGCTCATCGGACAACGAAACACATGATGATGTATGGCTTATTGGCTGGTTTAGATTGCCCGGGCAATTATTTTGGAGCTCTGCACAGAGCTGGCCTCAGTGTTACAGAGGGAAATCAAGAGGAACCGTGCATCTCTGGTACCAGTTCTCACTACTCTACCGTCCTTTCAACCAGAGCTTTTCAGATGGAGCTGAGTGATAGGTCGGGTATTTAACAGTCATCCCACTCAAGCACTCATACTGCTATAATTAATCTTATAATAGGGTGATTATTTTTTGCAGCAACATTTTGTGTCCGCATATTTCTCGTATGCAGATTTTTTATTGAATGTGCCGACTATTCACAACAAAGTACTTTGATTATGCACTTAAGTGTTTTCTAGTGTTTTTTAGGTGTGTTCAACTTGAACATAAATAAAATGCATTTATAATGTTTATTTGTATTTTACACACCTTTTTGGTGACACACAAGCTCAATTTTATCATGTCCGCAGTGCAAAGTAATAAACCTTCTCAGTAAATTTAGGCCATATGATTCCAAAACTTTTATTTTTTCTTAAATAACTTGATAAACTAGACTCAACGTTATCTCATTATGCAATTCAGTTTGGTGGAACTTTGTTTCCTGTTTGCTATTTTATCCATTTTCTACATTTCCACCCTGTTAGAATGTGTGTCAATGTCTTCAAAAAAGGACCACAATTCCAGAAAAGCCATTTACAGGAAGTGACATCATTTGATTTTGGAGGGATTCAACTGTGGAACAGGAGGTAAGCCTCAATTGAGATTTTTTCCCTACTTTTTTTTTTATCTTAAACATGTTACACCTGTCGGGGTCTGTGATTTTGCTTTTTGTTTGCGTTTGCCTGCTATTTACTCTGCTTGGTCACTAGATGGTGTTGGAGCTTACAGGTGCAGAGGTGATAGGTGTTTCGCATTGGCTATTACCTGGAGGTGTATTTAGGCTGGAAGCTGCCAGCACTTCGACGCCTGAGTAATAGCCACCAGTGGTAACAAACTCTCGCCAAGCTCAAGCTCTAGTTTTGCTTTCCTGTTTCTTCAAGTACTTTGATTAATTCAAGTGTGTCCTCCTCCTCAGGTTGCTTCCAGACCTGGGTGAATTCAAGTTTATTTCCAGACTGTTCTTAAAGAGTGTTCTCTGGCTTCTGGACAAGGATTCAAGTCTCCAGTTATCTCCTCCAGACAAAGTTCAAGCTGGCAGCTTCCTGGCTCTTCGACCTTCTGGCACAAGTCATAAGCGAACCCTGTCCACCCACCAACAAGCTCTCACGCAAGTACCTCCAACCTATGCTCCACACCATCACCCTACACTCCTCACACAATCCTGGATCAGAGCTCCCAAGGATCTGTCTTCGAGTGGCTATCCCCTGGAATGATATACCTCCTCAGAACAGCTCCTGTGTCACGCTCTCAGTCCCCACATCTCTCATCCCTCTGGCGGTTCAGCTTCCACCCACCTGTAAGCATAGTAACCAGCTGGCTTGACAATAACTTTTTATTTCCTCTGGTCTTACTCCTCTCCCATCTTCTGTGCAGTTGGTGATTTTCCGATCCAGGATCTCAAACCATAACACTCCCTGAGACAGGTTTTTAGTAAAGCCAAAGCATTGTCCTTACCACGTCACAGACCGTACGACTGTGCTATTGATCTTCTCCCAGGGGCCCCTCTCTACCGTCCAGCCGACTCTATAACATTTCTAGACCAGAGAATCAGACTATGGAGAAGTACAGGGGTTGGACAATGAAACTGAAACACCTGTCATTTTAGTGTGGGGTTCCATGGCTAAATTGGACCAGCCTTGTAGCCAGTCTTCAGTGATTGCACATTGCACCAGTAAGAGCAGAGTGTGAAGGTTCAATAAGCAGGGTAAGAGCACAGTTTTGCTCAAAATATTGAAATGCACACAACATTATGGGTGACATACCAGAGTTCAAAAGAGGACAAATTGTTGGTGCACATCTTGCTGGTGCATCTGTGACCAAGACAGCAAGTCTTTGTGATGTATCAAGAGCCACGGTATCCAGGGTAATGTCAGCATACCACCAATAGGGTTGAACCACATCCAACAGGATTAACTGTGGACGCAAGAGGAAGCTGTCTGAAAGGGATGTTCGGGTGCTAACCCGGATTGTATCCAAAAAACATAAAACCACGGCTGCCCAAATCACAGCAAAATTAAATGTGCACCTCAACTCTCCTGTTTCCACCAGAACTGTCCGTCGGGAACTCCACAGGGTCAACATACACGACCGGGCTGCTATAGCCAAACCTTTGGTCACTCATGCCCATGCCAAACGTCAGTTTCAATGGTGCAAGGAGCTTAAATCTTGGGCAGTGGACAATGTGAAACATGCATTGTTCTCCGATGAGTCCACCTTTACTGTTTTCCCCACATCCGGGAGAGTTACGGTGTGGAGAAGCTCCAAAGAAGCGTACCACCCAGACTGTTGCATGCCCAGAGTGAAGCATGGGGGTGGATCAGTGATGGTTTGGGCTGCCATATCATGGCATTCCCTTGGCCCAATACTTGTGCTAGATGGGTGTGTCACTGCCAAGGACTACCAAACCATTCTTGAGGACCATGTGCATCCATTGGTTCAAAGATTGTATCCTAAAGGCGTTGCCATGTATCAGGATGACAATGCACCAATATACACAGCAAGACTGGTGAAAGATTGGTTTGATGAAGATGAAAGTGAAGTTGAACATCTCCCATGGCCTGCACAGTCACCAGATCTAAATATTATTGAGCCACTTTGGGGTGTTTTGGAGGAGCGAGTCAGGAAACGTTTTCCTCCACCAGTATCTCGTAGTGACCTGGCCACTATCCTGCAAGAAGAATGGCTTAAAATCCCTCTGACCACTGTGCAGGACTTGTATATGTCATTCCCAAGACAAATTGACGCTGTATTGGCCGCAAAAGGAGGCCTTACACCATACTAATAAATTATTGTGGTCTAAAACCAGGTGTTTCAGTTTCATTGTCCAACCCCTGTACGTTAATGAGTCCTTGGCAGCGGGTATTGTGTCAAGAGGAATGTTCAGAATGAAACAGGGATAATTCGCCACTCCTCCTCCCCTTTGGGAGCGGGTTTTTTCTTTGTGGTGTTGTAATTATAGATTATTGATTAATTGAATATTCATCAAGAATTATAATTAAAATCATAATCCGATAAAATTAACTCCTTAACCAAAATCCTCGTTTATGAATTGAAACCAGAGCTGTCCTCTGGTGTTGTAATTATGGCTCAAGGCCTCTGATAATTACAATTATTAAATGTCACTGTTTAGTCGACCGTTTCTGCCGAAACGTGGGGAACTTTGCCTTATTTTGACTGACGAATCACTCTTGCACAAAATAAACACAAAACGCCTTCTCTTTATTGATGTGAAAATGTATTAAATCAATCAGCCTCATACAGTCACCTCCCCGATTCAATAATCTTCACCTACTCAAACATGCAAAGTTCTACACAAAAGGGTAAATTATCTAACTAACAAAATAAAGCAAAACAGCAGTGTGTGTGTATTGAATCAACCAGCAGTTATGGCAAAAGTGGTAATATGACAAAGGGATGTGGTGTGTTGAACGGGGTTTGAAAAGTCCGCCAGAAGCGTAGCCCAGTGGGACACGGGCTGTCATAAAACCCCCACAGCAAAGTTGTAAACTCAAGTTAGACCAAAGAGTTCATAAACCTTTTGGGGCAAGTTAGCAAGCAGTAAAGTTGGAACAAGAAAAATGGTGAATTTCACCATGAGGTTACTGTCGTAGTCCAGTACAGGCGCTCTGGTGTTCGCCTGGTAAGACAACTTGTGAGACGCAGCCGCCTCGGGTCTCAATACAATGTTGCATGCAAATACAATTTCATAACATCAGACTATAAATTGCGATTCTGATCGCACTAAAAATCCCATCTCTCTCTACCCTGCCCAGACTACTTCTAATAAAGAAATCAAAGAAAATAATAAAAGATGGGTATTACTTTGTGGAGCAATTCTTCAGGGCTGCCAGCGTGAGGGGGAGAGGAGGAGGGGGGAAAGTTTGGAAGTTACGTGCGTCCACGGTTAACTTTGGAAGAGCGGTCAATCTTCGTCCTTTGGCCTCCTTGGCGAAAGGGGGAAAAATATGATCTGACCGTCAGCAGTCGACTAGAACAAAAAAACAAGGTGACGATCCGTCCCGTTTGAAACTCCGTGGTTTTTTGGTTACGTGTTAAACTAACACCTCCGCGACGGTTTTGTTAAAGCTGAAATTTCTGGCCTTCTTATTCCAGGAATTTCTGTCATGAACGTTCTTTTCGTGGCAACGAAGGAGAATAAATGAAGACTCCACGTGGGACTCCTTCTTCTCCAGAGGATGCTTCCATTGCGTGGTTACCTGTCGAGATCTCCAGCTGAAAGCAAGGTTTTAAAGCTCCCGCTTCCATATATAATCTCGTGTGACATCAGACTTCTTGGTGACGTCAGACTTGGGACGTCCCCGTCCTACCAGCCGCAGTGCCCAGTGGCGATTGTAGTGGCGGACAATACTGGATACAAATGGCCGATAATGTCGGAAGGCCTGGTGGTGTCCCAGCAATGTGTAAAATGTCCAATATTCAGCAAAACAAGTGGTCCAACATACCCCTAGGTTCAAAGGGTGAGATGAATCGCAGTCTTTGAGCTACTGGGACCATCCTGTCACTTTGCTGAACAATTCGTGATCCGTGGCAAAGCAGAAAAAAACAAAATCTCTGTCTTTCTCAAAACCTATGACTGGCCAGAGTAGAGGTTCGCTGGGCAGGAAAAACTCTGACTAACTCATTACCTTT
Source organism: Crenichthys baileyi (assembly GCA_036173005.1). Taxonomy (NCBI): domain Eukaryota; kingdom Metazoa; phylum Chordata; class Actinopteri; order Cyprinodontiformes; family Goodeidae; genus Crenichthys; species Crenichthys baileyi. Next base: position 65,152 of record JAHHUM010002218.1, read on the forward strand.
CTAGTTTGTTCAAATGAGAAATACAAAACAATACATTCATATCATCATTACATTCTTTGTCATTAGCTTTGGTAGCCCTGAGACAAATTGAAACAACGAATAGAAGATACAGACACATATATGTATATATAGAAATGAAAAAGAAAATAATTAAAATAATAATAAAACAAGATCATGGTTCATAGCTCAAGCGTTCCACTTCCATTAGGGAACTGGAACCTGGATGTGGTGGTGCTATGAACCGTGGGGAAAATGAATGTGAGGGAATCAATCCTGACTTGTAAACGGTTTTTTAACCTGCCTGTATGCGGTGTGTTATCTTTACAAAACCAACGTTTTTTTTAAACAGGGTTAGGCTTAAACCATTAGCTCTTCCAAATGGTGATGGGGTTTAATATAACTCATGTCTCTAAACTATCTAGATGCGAAAAGAGGGAGAAAAATAATAATTGAATTGCAGTACTCAGGCTATAAGCCAGGTGTGTTTGTGGAGGTTGCAAGGTGTCTGCTGGGGTGGATTTAGGATTTCTCTACTAAGTTCAGCAGAACTAGGCCAGTAAGTATCTGTGCCTCGGGGTTGGGACTGTCTACAGGTGAACCAACCTCCTTTAATAAGATTTTGCATGAAATCTCTGGCAATGTGTGTGTCCATTACATCATTCTTAACCACTTCTGTGAGGGTCTGCAGTGCATGGAAAATGGAAACTATGGAAAATTATCGTGCCAACTTATAGTTTAACACTGTGTACTAGAAGGTAGTTATATTTTTAACAGTTTCTGTTGAAGAAAGTTGTTAGTGATTAGTGCATGTTAGTGTGAGTTTATGAAACATGCACCTATTTAACTAGTCCTACGCACTGGTCTCTCCTTTCCCGGACATGGAGACAAACTCTGTTCTTGGGGAGGAGACTTCGATGTAGAACTTAGATCTGGTTCAGCAAAAGAGCAGCAGCTATGATGAGGGTTTCAATCTTTTCTGAAAAGCATCCGACCCACTTAATGGAGCTGCATGTCACAGTTAGGAGGAATTTTTTACCTCCTGCTAATTTGGAAACTGGTTCGACCCAGTTGGTCTGAAGGTGGAACCAAGGTAATGTAAAAACCCCCCTCGCTGAAGCGGAGGTGGACTGGTTGGCTGGATGGCTGAAACTGGCAACAGGTTAAGCATCCTTGGATGTGGACCTGAGTGTCTTGAGACAGAGGGCAGTATGCCATCTGTTGAGGGGGGTGGAGTGTGGCTTTGTAGCTCCTATGGCCCCCTACAGGAGAGTAATGGGCGTAGGATAGTGTGACCCCCCCTTTGGTCCGTTGGAACAATGTTCAAAGCATGGGAGAGCTGTTTGATGCCAATCTGCACACTGGAAGTGCACACTCTGATTGTCAGAGGGCGGAGCCTGTCTGCTAAAAGGAGTGTGTGGCTGTGTTGTGCCTCAGTTACGAGGGGATCCTTTTGGCACAAGCGGTCATACAGCCCTCTACTGGTTGATGAATTTTCCAGCCAGAATGCTAGAGGCACTTCTGGTATGAACATGGTTTCCAGGTGTACACCTTCCAACACTTTGGGGTGTAAGTTTGCACACCTGGGTTCTTAAAGAGCAAAGAAGACTGATGCATGACTGCATCTGGGAGGTGTTATGGGTGGCTGGGTGCAGCTGTGGTCCCAGAGGTGCCCATGACCGGCTCTGACGAGGGCCTGAGAGGCTCTTGGGCTCCTCTAAGCTTGGTGACCTGGTTGCGTCTCAACGGATCGTTTGCCTGCTTGCACCCAGTAGGGTTGGCACCTCCACCTGGATCCAGAGTTGGTCCTGGTGGCCAGACAATGAGGGGGCCAGCCTGTCCAGCAGGTTCTGGCCACTGAAGGAAAAGCTCTTTGTTAAATGTAGCCACATATAGATGGGGTGCCACCAGAGTCATTGTCTTGGAGTGTGATGTCCAGCTCTACCCAACTAGTGATACATGATCGGTTTGGGTGCGGCTTGCTGATGCTTACATCACAAGCTTCAGCTGAGATGGTTCATTTGAGGGAGAGCATGGGCTCTACTCCACTCCTCAAACACACGACCGAGAACATCAGGCTGATCTCTGATCCCTTTTTAAAATGGAAACACTCAGTTGGAAACTTCCTCCTATAATGATCAGAGGAGTACAGACAACGTGCATGTCCATTTTGGTTCAGTTTACCTGAGGAACCTTGGAAAGATGGTTTTGTGGTGTTTCTCCTGGCAGAGGTCCCAAGGGGGGTGCTTGGAGTTTCCAGGTTTGTCTCCCCATCCGATCAGGTAGACTCTGATGGCTGTGGAGAACTGGGTCCATGCCTAGTCATGCTGACGGGAAGTTGGGTCTGGTTTTAGTTAACTGGAGCGGTCCTGTTTCAAGGGTTGTGGGGCGCGTGGTGGCCTGACGCACTGCGCTTCTGTCACCACCTTGCGTAAGGCGTCCTCCATCTCTTTCCCCATAATCCCTTCTGCGTGTCGGTTCCAACCCTTTTCCATCAGTTTACCTTTAGGCCTCAAGTGATGGTCAGGTCGTCTGTTCGACGGAAGTGGTCCGGCAACTTTGACCGTGGTTGGTATTCAGTACCACCCCCCCCCCCCCCGGTCAGCTGAGACCCAACCTACGTTGTTCCCTGAACCTGTTATTAAAGTGGGTTCCTGCTGAGGGCATTTCTGACCTTCCAACGCAAGGCTGGTCTTTTCAGTCTGGACCTGTAAAACCCTAGCCTCGCCTTTGATCCCTTGGTCGGACGTGTACGTCTTTCCCATGCCATCTGAGGCATATTTGCGGATCTCTTGCATGCTCATGGTCTTTGTTCTGCAATACATAGTAAAATCGTATCGCCACACTTTCATGAAGTTGTGGAGGAACAGGGATTTAAACGCATGTTCCTCCTCAATGCCAGGAGCGTTGCGGTCCTTGGAAGTAAAACAGCTCTCAAGCGCCGGTAATACTCCCTAGTGCTTCGCTTTTCTCTGCTGGATAGTGAAAAGCACCAAGGTGGCGGAGGGCCCGGTCCGTGTACACAGAATATTCTTCCCTTAGAGCTTTCGCAGAGGGTGAATAACGGTCTCGGACTGCAGGGGGGCAGGCTCTCCATGAAAAACATGGACGTCCTGGATGTTGTCTCTCCAGATGAGCTTCAGTTTTTCCGTGCTGATGGGGCAATACAAATCTAAAAGACAGCGTTCAAACTTCCCTCAGATAGTCGTCAATGTTTGACTCTACATTCTAGGGTCGAAACGCTCTATGTTCTTTGGCCAGAGACTCAAGCTGACGGGTGCGCAATTCCACTCTCAGGGATTGGTGCCCGGCCCATCTGAGTCATCATCCGACGAGTAGTTCACACGGCTGCACTCAGGGTGTGTCAGTGCATCACGCCTCATCCTCGGAGGAGGCAGTGGAGGCTGCTCAGGGTACAACGGTGGGCCCTGTGCTCCCCGGACTCGGGTCCTGGGCAGCGGTTGAGGGTGGTAGGAACCACCGGAATCCCAGGGGCGGCTCTCCTGTTGCCTCGGCGGAGGCTGGAGGGATCGTAGAGGACTGTACTACGAGTCAAGTTTGAAGGCTGCTCGCCTCTAAGCCTTGAACTATTTACTCCTGCTGGATCCCCAGACAGGTATGTCTTCATGGCTGCTGATTATAGTGGAGTGGGGCACCGCACCACTGAACCTATTCTGACTACTTACACCTGTTCTTGCCTTGGTGGATGTATGGGGAACCCATGAGCCCTGAAAGGTAATCTCTGGAGAGCAGCTTCTACATCCTCCAGATCTGACCTGTAGTTTCTCTCAAGGGTATCGCAGGCGTGGCTCACCTCCAAAGGTTTCAACCTGTGAGGGGTGGGTTTCTGTTCGCCCCCCCATTCCTCCAGGAAGGGGGAGTGGCCTGGCTACCCTCAATTGTCTCCAACCTATTTCCAACTTCTGTTAGTTCACCTCTAAGGCATCCTACCGTCTGCCAAGTATCATTCAGCTCGAACTGCAGTTTTAACACGCTGGTCAATTCTCCAACATTAAACTTCGCTGATACAACAGAGTGAGCTCATCCTAACACATCTGACACCCGTTCTGTCTTTTGGGTGGGTTTTTAATGACTTGTAGCAACTCCTGAATCCTGGCTGTCACATTGCTCAATGCCATAATCATTGAGACCTGTACGCTCCTCTGAGGATAACAGAATCATGACCCAAATCGTTTCTTGTTGCTGCACTCTATTGGTCCTCATAAATACAAACATCTCCAGGTGCAGTGCTGGGATGTTTCCTCCATCTTTGGCCCCAAATGCACAGTGGTTAATACACTGACAATGCAAAACACAAACTGTTTAGATATGAACACCACTAAAATGACCCAGTCGTACCAATTAGCAGTAACACCAACAGCCTAAACTGTTTTGATGAATAATAGCCTAAATTAGTTAAGCAGCACACGAACAGGCCTGAAGCTGTTCTATGATTCCGAACGATAGATAACTTAGTTTAGCAGAACACAAACAGCTAACTGTTCTTTTTTCCAAAATAAAAACTTTTTAAATGGCTAACGAAACTAAAAACATTCAATGCTGCTTCTTAGCTTAAATAATGTTAGGCTTCCTAATATGGATAACTTACCTTTAGTTAGGACAACTAATTAGTTTGTGAGTCAGATCAAAAAACACTGACACAATTAAAAACCAGCAAAAAAAAACGGCTCTTAATCTCATTTTATCTTAAAAGTGGTCTCATGACTGATCAACAACTTCAGCTTTCAACTAAGTTAGGCCTTTGATCATAGGCATGATGGAATTTGTCTGCCTGTGTTAATGAACTGAGTGATTAAAATCAAAGTAAGAACTGCAAATTCTCACTAGTGACCACCATGTGGTACAAAGAATGAGAGGTCTGCAATTTGGGAAATCCAGCTGCCACGGCAATTTTATTCAATGGCCATCAGATGTAGGTATTGCTCTCTATGACTGGGAGGGGCTGGTAGACCTGCTAATTACAACCTCAGCGGCCACTGGAGGCTTGGCCTATCAGTGCGCTGGTTCCCTGCCCTGGCGCAGAGGGTTGCGGCCTGGAAACAACTTTAAATTTACACAAGCTATGACACTTTAAACTTTGCATCCCCCACAAGCCACATCTGAAGAGTATTTTATCATCTGCAGCAGAAACTGCTAAACCTCTATTCAATGATACCCTAGCTCACAAACGCTCTCTGCAAAACCTGAAAAAATCACACGGACAAAGTTATGTTAGTTAAATGCCACGGATATCACAATTGTTTAATCTGTGCATACAGTGATGTGTTGGTCTGTTTCTTTTTAAGCCCACCCAGGGACGGCAAATCTGTTGTAATTTTATAGATTATGATTAATTGACTATTTATCAAGAATTATAATTAAAATCATAATCGTAAAATTAACCTGTTAACCAAAATCTCGTTTATGAATTGAAACCAGAGCTTCCTCTGTGTTGTAATTATGGCTCAAGGCCTCTGATCTTTAATTACATTATTTAAATGTTCCCTGTTTCAGTCGACCGTTTTCTGCGAAAAAGTGGGGGAACTTTGCCTTATTTTGAATTGACGAATCACTCTGCACAAAATAAACACAAAACGGCCTTCTCTTAATGATGTGGAAAAATGTCTAAATCCAATCAGCCTCATACAGTCACCTCCCCGATTCAATAATCCTTCACCTTACTCAAACATTGCCAAGTTCTTACACAAAAAGGGTGTGTAAAAGTATCTAACTAACAAAATAAAGCAAAAACAGACAGTTGTGTGTGTACTTGAATCAACAGCAGTTATGGCAACAAGTGAATTGTAAATGACAAAGGGATGTGTGTGTTGAACGGGGTTTGAAAAGGTCCGCCAGAAAGCGATAGCCCAGTGGACACGGGCCTGTATAAAACCCCCCCACAGAAAAGTTGTAAACTCAGCTTAGACAAGAGTCATAAACCTTTGGCGGCAAGTTTAGCAAGCAGTAAAGTTGGAACGAAGAAAATGGTGAATTTCACCATGAGGTTACTGTCGTATAGTCAGTACGGGGGCTCTGGTGTTCGCCGCCCCTGGACCTGGGAAGAACAACTTGTGAAGACGAGCCCGCCGGGTCTCAATACAATGTTGCAGGCAATACAATTTCATAACATTCAGACTTAAATTGAGATTTGATCGCACTAAAAAATCCCATCTCTCCTACCCTGCCCAGACTACTTTAAAGAAGAAATCAAAGAAAATAATAAAAGAGGGTATTATCTTTGTGGAGCAATTCTCAGGGATGCCAGCTTTGTGAGGGGGGAGGGAAGGAGGGGGGAAAGTTGGAAGTAGTGCGTCCACGGGTTAATTCGGGAAAGAGCGGTTCAATCTTCGTCCTTGCCTCCTGGCGAAAGGGAAAAATATGATCTGACCTCAGCCAGTCAGAATAGAACAAAAAAAACAAGGTGACGTCCGTTCTCCTGAAACTCCGTGTGGTTTTCTTGCGTTACGTTGTAAATAACACCTTCGATCGGTAAAGTTGGAAATTTCTGGCCTTCGTATTTCCAGGAAAGTTCGGTCATGAACTTTCTTTTCGTGGCCAACGAAAGGAGAATAAATACGATCACGTGGGACCTCTTCTTCTCCAGAGGGAGGCTTCCGTTGACGTGGTACTGTCGAGATCTCCGCTGAAAGCAAGGTTTGTAAAGCTCCCGCCTTCCATATATAATCTCGTGTGACGTCAGACTTCTTGTGACGTCAGACTTGGGACGTCCCCGTCCTACCAGCCGCAGTGCCCAGTGGGATTTGTAGTGGCGGACAATACTGGATACAAAATGGCCGATAATGTTGGAAGGCCTGGTGGTGTCCAGCAATGTGTAAACTGTCCAATATTCAGCAAACAAGTGGTCCAACAGTGGGTAAAAAAGATGGATCTCTGCGTCCCTGTATTGATTATAGGGGTTTAAACCAGATAACCATCAAGAACAAATATCTTCTTCCTTTCATTACCTCTGCTTTCAAACCAGTACATGGCTCAACCATTTTCACCAAATTAGATCTTAGAAATGCCTATCACCTTATCAGAATCCGCCAGGGAGATGAGTGGAAAACGGCTTTCAAGACACCACTTGGACACTTCGAACACCTGGTAATGCTTTTCGGTCTTTGCAATGCACCAGCAGTTTTTCAGGCCTTAGTTAATGACGTTCTCAGAGACTTTCTGAACATTTTTTTTTACCTTGACGATTGGATTGGATTGGATCCGATTTATTCCAAGACAACACCTGTATGAGTCAACTTTAAAATTCCACTCTGTTATGTCAAAATATGGGATATGTTTATTCACTTGAAAAAAAATTAAAACATATCAGAATAAGTTATTAAAGGTTTGTTATTCTGTTGGAGGTTAGCTAGCTAATTGTTGATCAGTTTAATAGCTTCAGCTAGATTAGCTAAAAAAATTCCACCCTGTTGGGTTACACCCTGTTAGGTCTCTGAACCCAACTGTGTGTGAACTATGGGTGAAGAGTAATAATTTTAATTATTATATTTTTTTATGTACAGATGTGTATCTATGTATTTTAACAGTGTAATATAATGGAATACATTATGGAAAAAAAAAGCTTTGTTGAAAAAAAATGATGAAATTATACACATTTGTTAGGAAATGGCACCTGCGCTTAGTGCAGTGGAGCTACAGCGTCGGTACAGGGCAAAGTGTGATGCAGACCCAGAGAGGAGAGCCAGGTACTGTACCTGCAAAAAGAACGAGAAAAATGGCAGCAGGACAGAGGGACAGGAAAAAAGAAAAGAATTGCAGACCTTACTGAGCAAGAAAAGCGTGCCAAGAGGAAAAAGTGGAGGGAAAGAAAGAGAGAGAGAGGCAAAAGCCAGGGAAAAGGCCATGGCAGTAATACCATCTTCACCCCATACGCCTGATACACCTAATACCCCCAAATACACCAACAGGTCCTTCATCTTGACCCAATACACACAATACTCGCAATAGGCCTACTTCCAATGTACCTACAAGCCCTTAACCTGCAGAATATTCAAGGTTTGAACTCTGAACTGCGTTGGATTATTTGTTACTGTAGGTTCATTCTTAAAACATGAGACTAGAAATGCATGTTAAATATATGTTGTGATTTTTTTCTGTTTTAAGCAAAGAAATTTAGGCCAATGTCAGAAAAGAAGAATTAAACAAGGGCAGGAAAAATAAATTGAAAGCTTACAGTTCTTCTGTCAAAACAAAAAGCAAAAACAGAAAAATACAGACAAGATAGGTCTTGGAGTCAGCCCAAGACCTATCACCAATCACCTCAAGGAAACCTTGACAGGATCCTTGATCGTTCTGTCCCTCTGAGTATACGCAGGAATCTACTGCTGCATGCTTCAGTTGTGAAAGAAATACGAAAAAAATACCAAAACACACAACAAGAGAGAGAAAAACAGATGCTTACCAGAGTCACCGTGAGAAACATCATTAAAAAGTATAAATTACAGACACTTGCACAGAAGACCTTTGGATTTTCACAGAGCAGAACAAAGTTGCAGGGTGAGATCACATAATTTCACTGGAAAGCAAGGAATATAAGGGTAGCTGCAAAGGAGAAGTTGGCAGCCTTCTTCTTAAGAGAAGATGTCACACGAGTGACAACTGGTAAGAAAGACACAGTCACTAAAAAGAAGCAAAAGAAGCAGAAAAGGCTGTTATTGGATACTTGCAAAAACCTCTACAGAAGGTTTCGAACTGAAAATGTTGAGCAGTTGTCCTTTTCCTTTTTCTGCAAGTCAAGGCCATTTTGGGTTGTACAACCCACGAAAGTGATAGAAAGACATGTCTACAAGTGTGGGCTTTTATCAACCAAAAACCTTGAACAGTTGGCATATGTGATTGTGTGCAACTTGGACTCAAAATCTTGCGCATATGGAGAACGTGACGCTTGCAGCACTGCAGCTGTACCTACACTTAGACATGCCTCCAACAACATGATTACCTTCCTCCAGTGGGCCACAGAGACCTCCACCTCAGGCGAGGAGAAAAAATCCATCATAATGGTCAAAAAAGAACTCATTAAGAGTGAAGTAGAAGTTGTTGAGGAATCCCAGGAACACGTGGTGAAGTTCCGAAAACATCTCTTTAACATTCGCTGGCAATACAAGGCCTACAGGAAGCTTAGAGAAAGTCTCCAGAGCCATGAATGTTTAATTCATGTGGATTTTAGTGAGAACTACATCTGTAAATATGCCAATGAGGTAAAGTCTGTGCATTTTGGGGGGTCTCATCAACAAGTGACTCTAAACACAGGTGTGTTATACACAGCAATACAGGAGTCTCCCCTTACCTTCTGTTCATTATCACCATAGCGAAGACATGACCCTCTGGCAATCTGGGCACACCTAGACCCAGTCTTGGATATGATTCAAGATAGATTTCACCAGTGTATCAGCTGGACTCCCAATTCCTTCAGTGAAATGGCCTCCTGCCCTCAATATTGGCAGAAGGGTAACTTTTTCCTTCTTCATCTGAACCACTCAAGAAGAGGCTTTGCTGGTGGGCCTGGAATTTTTTTGAGGCCAATCATCCAAAATCAGAAGCAGAATCAGAATCAAGCTCTTTATGCCCAAGTTTGTAAATACAAACAAAGGAAATTTGGACTCCGGTACACTTTGCTCTTGGTTTTGTTTTTGCACTACAGATAAAGAATATACATATGTACAATGTACAATATACACATAGATAAATAAAAAGCTGCATTTGCAAACATCTGTATGCTGTTGTTTTGTATTTTATTGAAGGTTCAACAGAGGAAAACAGCTCGGGGAAGGAAAAAACTGTCTTTGTGGCGGCTGGTTTTTGTGAAAAACAGCGCTCTGTAGCGTCGGCCTGAAGGCCAGACTCTAAACAGGTTTATGTGAGCAGGGTGTGTGGTATGCAGAGATTCTTTTAGCCAGCTCTTTTTCTGACCCTAGACCTGTATAAGTCTGGGATGGAGGGAAGGTCAGCCCTGATGATTCTCTTGCAGGACCCGATTGTTCGTTGAGTCCGTGTACTGTCTGTTTGTGGCCCATGAACGAACCCACAAGGAGATGGAGTGAAGACAGGGACAGGACTGAATGATGGCAGTGTAGAAGACTGACAGCGCAGCTCCTGTGGAAGGTTGTACTTCTTAAGTTGCCTCCAGGAAGTACAGTCCTCTTGCTGGCCTTCCTTACGCAACAGTGTCTATGTGTGAAAGACCATCTCAGGTCCTCAGAGATGGTGGTTCCTAAGAACCTGTGAATGTGATCCACAGCCGACACGGTGTTGTGAGGATGGTGAGGGGGGTGTATGGAGGTGGTGTTTTCCGAAAGTCCACCACCATCTCCACAGTCTTGAGTGGGTTTAGCTCCAGGCAGTTCTGACTACACCAGTGTACCAGCCAGAACTGCCTGGAGCTAAACCCACATGACAAAGGGGCCCCAGATGGTGTTGGAGGTACCCTCAAACGCTCAGCCGACAGGCTTGTTTTCATGGGAGACGACATCCCTAAGGCAGAGATGCTGTTTCTCAAGACACTATTTTTGAACATTAGATCTAAAGCCGGACCTAATACGTACGCCCCAAATGTTGCTAAAACAAGCAGTTGAGAGAGTGGGGGCAGGTTATAACCAGATGTCTCCCACTGAGCAATGTCACTGTGAGGTACAAGAAAAGCCCAGGCCCAGATTATGAGTATGATAAACAAATTCACAAGCTGGGACCTGGTACAAATCAGAACCCGGTACAAATCTTCATCAGAACCATGTACAAGCCTCCATCTAAACCAGGTCCAAAGTCTATCAGTACCAGGTCCCTTCTATCAGAACCAGGTCCAACATTCATCAGAACCAGACCGAAGCTCCATCAGAACCAGGGGGAATTCTTCATCAGAACCAGTTAGGAACCCTCCATCAGAACCAGGAATAAATCTCCATCAGAACCAGACCCAAACTCCATCAGAACCAGGAGGAATTCTTCATCAGGACCAGTTAGTCACCCACTATCAGAACCAGGTCCAAACTCAATCAGAACCAGAAAGAAAACTCTATCAGAAACCAGTTCAGAAATCCATCAGAACCATGGGAAAATCTTCCATCAGAACCGGACCGAAACCCCATCAGAACCAGTTAGGAACCCTCCACCAGAACCAGGAAAAAATCTCCATCAGAAACACGGTACAAGCCAGTATCAGAACTAGGTACAAACCTGTATCAGAACCCGTCCAATATCTATCAGAGCCAAGGAGAAACATCCCATCAGGACCAGATCCAAACTCCATCAGAAACAGGAAGGAAAGAAAACTCCACCAGAACCAGGTCCAAATCTCCTTCAGAATCAGGAGGACCCTTCTTATAAGAACCAGGTCCAACATTCATCAGAAACAGACCCCAATTCTCCATCAGAACCCAGAGGAATTCTCACCAGAAAAACAGTTAGCACCACCATCAGAACCAGGTCCAAACTCCATCAGAACCAGGAAAAAATCTCCATCAGAAACCAGACCAAAACTCCATCAGAACCCAGAGGAATTCCCCATCAGGGATAGTTAGAGACTCCTTATCAGAACCAGGTCAAAACTCTATCAGAACAGAATGAAACCTCCATCAGAAGCAGGTTCCAACATCCATCCGAAAAACCCGTTACAAATCCTCCATTAGAACCTGACCCATCCTCCATCAGAAACCAAGGAGAATTCTCCATCAGGACACGGTTAGGAACCCACTATCAGAACCAGGTCCAAACTCAGTCAGAACCAGAAAGAAACCTATCAGAACCAGCTCCAAGAAGCATCAGAACCTGGAACAAATCTCCACCAGAACTGGACCCAAACTCTATCAGAACCAGTTAGGGACCCTCCACCAGAACCAGTTCAGAAATCCATCAGAACCTGGAGAAAATCTCCTTCAGAACTGGACCGAAACTCCATCAGAACCAGGAAGAATTCTCCATTAGGACCAGTTAGGCACCTACTATCAGAACAAGTGGTCCAAACTCAATCAGAAAACCAGAAAGAAACCTCTATCAGAACCAGTTCAGAAATCCATCAGAACCTGGAGACAATCTCCATCAGAACCGGACCGAAACACCATCGGAACCAAGAGGAAATCTCCATCAGAATCATTTAGGAACCTTCCTTCTGAACCTTGTCCAATATCCATCAGATTCAGATGGAAACTATCAGAACCAAGAGGAATTCTTCATCAGAACCAGTTAGGAACCCTCCATTAGAACCAGACCCAAACTCCATCAGAACCAGGAACAAATCTCCATCAGAACCAGACCCAAACTCCATCAGAACCAGGAGGAAAAAGTCTCCACTAGGACCAGTTAGGAACCCACTATCAGAAACCAGGTCCAAACTTAATCCGGACCAGAAAAGAAACCTCTATCAGAACCGGACCCAAACGCCCACATCAGAACCAGTTAGGAACCCTCCATCAGATCCAGCAAAAGATCTCAATCAGAACCAGACCAAAACTCCATCAGAACCCAGGAGGGAATTTCCCCATCAGGACTAGTTAGAGACCCCTTATCAGAAACCAGGTCAAAAATCTATCAGAACCAGAATGAAACCTCCATCAGAACCAGGTCCAACATTCATCCGAACCTGGAACAAATCTCCATTAGAACCGTACCCAAACTCCATCAGAACAGGAGGAATTCTCCATCAAGACCGGTTAGGAACCCACTATCAGAACTAGGTCCAAACTCAGTCAGAACCAGAAAGAAACCTTTATCAGAACCAGTTCCAAGAAGCATCAGAACCTGGAACAAATCTCCACCAGAACCGGACCCAAACTCCATCAGGGTCAAGTTAGGGACCCTCCACCAGAATCAGGTCCAAGTCGCCTTCAGAACCAGGAGGAACCTTCTATCAGAACCAGGTCCAAACTCAATCAGAACCTGGCAAAAAGCTCCATATGTACCAGGAAAAAACCTTCATCAGAACCAGGAACAAACATGTATCAGAACCAGGTACAAACCTGTATCAGAACCAGATCCAAACTCCATCAGAACCTGGAAGAAACCTCTATAAGAACTGGGTCCAAACTCCATCAGAACCAGGAAAAAATCTCCATCAGAACCTTGTACAATTCTTCATCAGAATCAGGTATAAATCTCTATCAGATCTAGGTCCAAACTCTATCAGAACCAGGCAGAAACCTTAATGAAAACCAGGTCCCAACTCCACCAGAACCTGCCAAAAATCTCCATAAGAACCTTTAACAAATCTACACGAGATTCATGTACAAGCATCCATCAGAAACGGGTCCAAATTCTGTCAGAACCAGTCAGGAGGAACCCTCTATCAGAATCAGGAACAAAACCCCAATCAGAAACTCTATGAGAACCAGAATGAAACCCCTACTCTGTGACTTATGATGATAAGACCATCTCTATACGTCCCATGACAGCATCAAAACTGCGACCATTTGATGCCAGCTACTTCAACAGCTTCTACTGAGGTTCCAACACCTGAAATAGAGTGAATAATGTTAAAGGGCAATTTCATAGACTTTTGAATATAGGCTGTAGTAAGCATTAGCATTTTAGCTAATTTTAGCTTTTACATTACTTTTTGCATAGTAGATGGGGTAAATTAATATCAGCCTTCATGCTAGTGATAACCAATATGCTAATGTTAGCATTTGAGCTTCTCTTTCTCATTCTTTTTCTGAATTTTCTGCCATTTTTTATATATTTTAGCACTGACTTCAACTTCTTAGGCTATTTTATTGCTTCAGTATATGCTTTTTCAGCTCATCTATGGGCAGCTCTTTTCTGCTTTTTTAATGATTTTGTCTGTTCTTGCATTTCAAGAACTTTTTCAAGTAGTTTTGAGGTAACTTCACCTTGTTACGCTGTATTATAGCTGATAGTCAGATGATAGTTTTTCTTTGCTTTTCTGCTATTTCTACTAATTTATTAGATTTCAGCTGATATTCTGCTGTCAGCCTTAGCTGACAGACAGAGGGGGACAACTAGTTTTCAGGATATGGTTAAGACGTTTCATAGCCATTATTCCAGCTGATTAGTTTTTGTTTCCTTTTAGAATGATTTGCTGTGAAGAGCCTAAAACGAGGCAGTTGAAAGAAGCAGAAATGTTGTATTTTTCATAATTTTTTTCTGAGATTCACAGTTCACATGCAGATGTTCTTGAGAAAAACAGATATTTGTACAATGACAACATCTGAACTGTTTTTTGTGAGACCGAATTCACCGTAAGGACAAATACTGTGGTGTTTCAATACTGCAAGATCTCAAGCACAATAGTTACTACTATTATTATTATTATTATTATTTTAACTTGCCCTATTGAGACATCAACAACATCAGAGCATTTATCTACGTCTGTTAAGATTTACAATGATACTGAACCAGTTAAACTTCAGTCCTTTACTGCAAAATTTAAGGATTGATAGAAACTAGTGAGCGATGTCACTTATATGGGAAAATCATGGGTTGTGCTCTTCCTCTGCATTTTGATGTGTGTTTCAATGTCACTGTTATTGCCACCTGCTGGCATGACATGGAAATTCCAGCTTATTTTGGGGAATTCTGGTCTTTAACCGGGCAGAGATTGTTTTCAATTAGAGAAAAAAAAGATGCATCAGTCACTTGGCCAGTGATCAGAATAACCACATTTTCTCTTGGTTGGTTTAGTTGGTAATAAAGTGGTAAATCATTTAAAAATTTAATTTTTGGCCCCCTGTTCAAATCTTAAAACTTTTCAACCTATTATTTTGTTGTTTATCTTGAAGCGAATCACTAATATTTCTTCAGAAACCTTTAGTTATATTTAATCAACAGTTTTCCACCTAATTTTTGTTACTGTTACTCTCTAGTTTGGTAACCTTTTAAGAAATGGGTGGGATTAAGTATTTTTTATCCATCGTCTCTCCAGCTGCTCAACTGCACCCTTTTCCCACCTCTCAACCACATGTGCATGGAGGGCCCAGGCGATGAGGACCCCCCATTCCAGCCAGTCTGCAACCCTCCCCACCAGGAGGAGTGTCTGGCCCTGGGATCTGCACCTGAACAGTATACTTGGCTCAAACAGACGTAAAGCTGTACCCTCCAGTGCGGATACAACAGCGGCCTCTACAGACGGCGGGCCAAAGTCGTCACGGATGCCTGGATGGCAGTATGGGCCGTGTTGTGCTTTTTGTCGACCAATCTGATGGTCCTAACCTTTCTCCTGGACTCGCAGCGTTTCTCCTACCCGGAGAGGCCGATCATCTTTCTTTCAATGTGCTGCAATCTGTACAGTGTTGCTTACCTGGTGAGAAATGGAAAAAAGTAATCATTGTTCAAGTCATGATGATTCAGAGACATTTCGTACTCGTACTCGTCGTCTTCCGCTTATCCAGGACCGGGTCGTGGGGGCAGCAGACTGAGCAGAGACACCCAGACGTCCCTCTCCCCAGACACCTCCTCCAGCTCCTCCGGGGGGAGCCTAAGGCGTTCCCAGGCCAGCTGAGAGACATAGCCTCCAGCGTGTCCTGGGCCGTCCCCTGGGCCTCCCCCCGGGGTGGGACGTGCCTGGAACACCTCCGAGGAAGGCGTCCAGGAGGCATCCGGTATAGATGCCCGAGCCACCTCAACTGGCTCCTCCGATGTGGAGGGAGCAGCGGGGGGGGGATCTGAGCCCTCCCGGATGGCCGAGCTCCTCACCCTTTTTTAAGGGAGTGCCCCGGCCACCCTACGGAGGAAGCTCATTTCAGCCGCTTGTATCCGGGATCTCGTTTTTTGGTCATGACCAAAGTTCATGGCCATAGATGAGGGTAGGAACGTAGATCGACCCCCGGTAAATCGAGAGCTTCGTTTTTGGCTCAGCTTTCTCTTCACCACAACCGACCAGCGCAGTGCCCCCATTACTGCAGCAGCCGCACCCATCCGTCTGTCGATCTCCCGCTCCATTCTTCCCTCACTCATGAAAAAGACCCGAGATTCTTGAATTCCCCCACTGAGACAGGAACTCTCCCCCAACCCGAAGAGGGACAAGCCACCCTTTTCCGGTCGAGTATCATGGCCCCTGACTTGGAGGAGCTGATCTTCATCCCAGCTGCTTTACACTTGGGTGCGAAGCCCCCCCGCATGCTGTAGGTCTTGGCTAGAGGGGGCCCAAGCAGGACCACGTCATCTGCAGAAAGAAGAGACGAAATCAGTGGGCCCAAAAACCAGACCCCCGGCCCTTGGCTGCGTCTAGAAATCTGTCCATAAAAGTTATGAACAGGACCGGTGACAAAGGGCAGCCCTGCGGGGCCAACATGCCCCGGGAAAAGGTCCGACTTAGTGCCGGCAATGCGGACCAAAAATCCTGCTCCCCACAGGGACCGGATGGCCCCAAAAAAGGGCCCTCGATTCCATACTCCTGGAGCAACCCCCCACAGGGCATCACGAAGGACACAGTCGAATGCTTTCTCCAGGTCCAAAAAACAATGGGACCGGGTGGGCAAACTCCCATGAACCCCCGAGTACCCTGTAGAGGGTATTGAGCTGGTCCAGTGTTTCCACGGCCAGGACAAAAACCCCCACTGCCTCCTCCTGAAGCCGAGGTTTGACTATCCGGGCCCGGAACTCTCCTCTCCAATACCCTGGCATAGGGCCTACCAGGGAGGCCTGAGGAGTGTGATCCCCCGTAGTTGGAACACACCTTCCGGTTCACCCTTCTTATGAAGGGAGGACCAAACCCCCCCCAGTCCGCCAAATCTAGAGGGACTGTCTCTGACCCCCACGCAATGTTTAAGAGGGTCGTGTCAAAACCCATGACAGCCCCACAACATCCAGAAAATTTGAGGTACTCAGGGTGGATCTCGTCCCACCCCCGAAGGCTTGCCACCGCGGACTTTTTAACCACCTCGGTGGGCTTCAGCCGGGGATGGAAGAGTCCAACCCCGAGTCCCCAGCCTCTGTTTCCAACAGCGAATGCGTGATGGAATTGTGTGATGGATTGTGGAGATCCTCGAAGTACTCCTTCCACTGCCCGATAATGTCCCCAGTCGAGGTCAGCAGTCCCCCCCCCCCATATAAACAGTGTTGACGAAGCACTGCTTCCCCCCCCTGAGGCGCCGTACGGTTTTGCCAGAATCGCTTCGAGGCCAACCGGTAGTCCCCCTTCTCCATGGCCTTCACCGAACCCCTTCCCAAGCCCGAGTTTTTTGCCTCTCCAACAGCCCGGGCCGCAAACACGCTTGACCTCACGGGGACCGTTTAAGGCCCCCCTCAGGAGGCCCACAAGCCTCAAAGACATTTTTTTTTTTCTGTATTAGGTTTGGAACAAAATTCTCCTGGTACATCGAACTTCTTCCTTTCCTTCCCATAGGTATGGCTGACTCTTGGAAAAGAAACGAGTTTCCCTTGGGCTTTGGATGCCAACTGCCTTCCATTCTGGGGCCCAGGAAGGATTAAAAAAACACCAACTGTGCCTTTGCTTTCTTCTCCCTATTTTTTCGGGCATTGGGATCCTCACTGTGGTGAGTTCTAACACTTTTCCCCTACTTCTGTTCGTCCCCGTTTGCCTATTGTCATCAGCCGCTGTGAATTTTGCCCAAAAATGGTAAAAAAAATTTTGGAACACGAAAACTTTCATCCCTGTTTTCCCCTTTA